>JZKD02S0211422.1:947571-985174 GCA_000966675.3 Picea glauca
TTATKSMTWWMAAWSSCYTCYCWWWTAMKWCATTWGAMAAGCCTAATAACCCCCTAAAAAACCTAAGAACCTTAAYTGTTTAATATTAATCAACCCTGTAGTAATGAAAACACTCAAGATATAAAATAAACATGTAAAGAAAACCCTAATCTTTTAAACTACTTGTTACCTATAACCTAACCCTAGAAACTTTTATTCCCATTAAAAGACTCTAAYACACAACATTAAAACTAATTWGAACMCATTACCTTATAACAAAAGAAACCCTAATTTCAAACCCAAAAAAACAAGCACACAACCCTAAAATTATAAAATTATAAATTTCAATTTACTAAACCCCAGAACAGTGAATAATTAATTATAATTAAGAAACCCTAAATTTTTTTAAATTACTTGCTACCTATTACCTAACCCTATTATTCTTAATTAAGACTTTAATACACAACATTAAATTAATTAGAACCCATTAACCTCTAATTAGATTAACCTAAAATTAAAATTTAATTTACATATAAACCAAACCCTAGAAAATTAAATAATCAATTATAAATAAGAAACCCTAAAATTTATTAACAAACTATCATAACCTTAAAATAAACAAAAATTTAATAAACGCTGGCAATTTCTTATAATAATTTAATTTACCAAACAATTCTACCTAGCCGACATTAAGAAACCTTCTCACTTCCAGTATTTATACCAGCTCTTCTCTTTCTCTTAAACCCAGGCTCTTTGTCCTGAAGATGGATCTTGATCTGGATCTGAAACGTCGACAATCTAATGACTATACTATGGTTTTTCCGATCATTAAAGAAAGGGATTTTTTTATCGATCCTGAGAGCGAGTGAATTGGAGGTGTAGGAATACCCTCGCTTGCATAAAGTGGTATCAGAGCTTGATTCTTCTCTGTATATCTCAAGCAGGAAGAGGCAAGAAGAGGTAAAGAGCACTCTGATACACATCAAGTGGTATCCGAGTGGGATTCTGTTTGTATATTGCAAACAAAGGAGGCAAGAGGAAGACAGAGCGCTGCAGGACTCTGTAAGGACTTGTTTGCAGGTAGGTAGCAGTCCATAGACAGTCAGCAGGACTGTAAGATTAATCTGGACACACTCAAGATGCAGAGTGACAGCAGCAGATCTATCATGGAGGCAGATAGACACAGCAAGGCGGCTACTGAAGGCCATAGGAAGAAGAGCAAAGAGGAAAATCTTGCAGAAATGGATGAAGAGCTTGCTGATATAAGAGCAGAGATAGAAAGGCTCGAGTTAAATATGTGGCAGGATAAGAAGCCAAGATGGGTGTATGAGTGGCCCATGAAGAAGCCAAAGATGAATTGGCCAGTCAGGGAGATGATGGTCATAAGAAAACGTAGGCTGTTAAAGGAATGGTTGAGGTATGTTGAAAAAATAAAAGCCACAGAGGAGGAATTGGTTCAGATATGTGAACCAGAAATTGGAGAAATTCTCGGTGAAGAGAATGGATTGGGATCGTCTGATGATCTCAAGAACTGCCAGGAGGGCAGAGAAGTAGAAATTCTCGTTTTCTAGGAGGGCAACAGATTGAGATCACTACGGGATCTCACGGACTATTAGGAGGATAGCGAGGAAATTTTACATTGCCAGCTGGGTAGTGAAAGGATATCGTTGCGGCATCTCAAAGACTATCGGGAGGGCAGCGGAAGCATCTCAGACTGTCAGGTGGGCAGAGATGAGCATTCGAGACTGTCTGAAGGTCTCATGGACTCGGAGGTGAGTTCAATTTAGCAAGGGTTGCTGATGAATATGGGATCGGTTGATCTCATAGTCTGCCAAGAGAGCAGCGGAAGCATCCCATATTGCCATGTGGGCAGGGATGAGCAAATGAGTTGGAATCAGCCGGAGGAGCTGACTGAGAAGATGAGACTATCTGAGGGTCTCGTAAATTCAGAAATAGAGTTGGATCAGCATGTGCAACTGACAAAGGAGGAGGAGCTGAGAGATATTCTGATGGTTGGGGGAATTGGAGTATTCCTACCATTTTCCCAAGAGGAGGCGGAAGTCTGTGTTGCAGATGATGTAGCAACAACAGTAGAATAGTCAGTTGAGATTGTCAAGGAGGAATTGGAGTAGACTTTGGAAGCTTCCCAAGCAGATGAAGAAGAAAATGAGCATTCAGAGGAATGTCTCAACGCTTTCATCCAGGAAGCTAAAAGAACTATAGCATTGGAGCTGACAACAAAAGAAGTAGAAGAGGATGACGAGCATTCTGAGGAATGGCTCAGCATTTTCAGCCAAGAAGCTGAAGAGACTACAACTTGGGAGTTTGCAGCAAAAGAATAAAAAGGGACATACATCATTTACTTTGTTGATCTGTGGGAACAGATTGAAGCCCTGGAGGAAAGTGTGAAAGTGTAGGGCATACACATCCAACAGGTGAAGTTGGAGACTGATGAAGGAGGCATGGGAGATCATAATGATCTGCTCATGTGCCAAAAAATTTTGCAGCCGAGGAGACTGCAAAAGTAGAGCCATCCATGGAAGCAGTTGGATGCAGTGATCGAAGAGATCATGGAGATGATGATCCGATCAGCAAAAACTGCCAGCGAGGAGAGACTGAGTAGAAGGAGAGAAGTGGCAGTAGAAACAACAGCAGTAGCAGGAAGATGGAGCAGATGGAAATCTCCAAAGACTTATTTGGGATCCAGGAGGATTCCAACAACTTAGAGGGGAAGCGCATGTGCAGGAGCTCATGATTTTTCAGCTGAGGAGTTTGATGCAGGAGCATCTCTCCACATCATCCAGCTAGCCAGCCAGCCACGTCGAGCGTGTGCATTCAAACTGAAGAGAGGCGTAGTCCTCATTTGAAATTTGAATTTAATGTAATTAAAGGTTTAAGTTGTTGAGCTAGGAATCCATGCCTTTGTGTAGGCTGTAGATAAGAGTGGCCATTAATGTTTGGATGGCTGAGATCTAGATCTGATTTTAGACTAGACAGCCCATTCAATGCAATTGAATAGGGTAGGTAGGTTGGAGGGAAGAGCTCGAAGATCCCCCTCAGGTAAAGGAGATTTTCAGATCTCATTTTGGAGAGAGTGAGGATTGAGATGAGTATAGCCAGAGAGAGATCGAGAACACCTTGTAATTAAAGGCATTTTCCATTTTAATACAAAAGAACTATTTTTCCTGCATTATTGTGTGTTATGTGGATGTTTGTGTGTGTTCTCTATGTATGTTGTAGATGCATGTTATGTTGATGCATTCTGCAGGAGTTGTTTGGTTTCAGGCTTGAGAGGTCTTTGAGGTTTCATGTCAGGAGAGCATGACAGAGTGTTGCGGTCTCTGAATACCAGTGCACAGAGGTTGCACTTCTGAACACTGCGGGTTCAGAAAAAGACATGCTACGGCACAGGAACTGAAGTCAACAACTCAAGAGAAGACCTCAAGGTTGTTTAACACCTTGGAGGCAAGGCTGTGTATGAGAGACACAGTTGCAGACATAATTCTACTGTGAATTCTGTAGAGCTCTGCCAAGTGGGCATTGAGCGTGTGCACAGTGGTGCATTGAGGAAAGAACTCTGTTGTGAGTTCAGGAAGAAGAGCAGAATCACTAAGGATTCTGGGGGCTCTTCCAGGAGGGCATCGAGCAAGTGAAAGGAGTGCATGAAAGAGACAGAACTGTTGAACATTCTGTGGAAGGGAAACTCTTCCAGGTGGGCATTGAGATTGTGTGCAGGTAGGCACAAGAAGAAAATAACTCTTTGAGTTCTGGAAGTGAGGAAGGGTCCACTGAGGGAACCTTCTCAGGGTTGCTGAACACCCAGAAAGGCTCAGCAAGAGGTTGCTTGAGCAGAGATATAGCCTGTAGGGAATTGTATTCTCCATCTGTGGGAGAAGGAGGAAACCAAAATCCCTCAAGGGGTCTAAGAGTTTGCAAAAGCTCAGGATGGATAGAACCAACATGTGCATGAGAACACTCTACAGGGGGTAGAGATCAAATCTTCAAGGATTTGAAGAAAATCTCAGGAGGGACACCGTTGCATATGCGTGGCGAAGCTCAAAGTCATGGACTTCGCAGAGGGAGAGAAGGAAAAGGTCGAGGCCTTTGAGGAATTTGAATTTTCCTCCCAAGTCTAGGAAGAAAGTGCAGAATCTCAGGAGGGAGAAAAGCAGTCATGAGATCAGCTGGAGAAGAAGAACTGGATTGCCGTTTTCACATCCAGGGAGGCTCACAGAAGAAGCGCACGGGAGAAATGATCTGAGCCGTCAGATCTGGAGCAAATTTCCCATCAGCCATCAGATTGGATAGGAGCTACATGAGGTTTACCTTTGGGTACAGGAGGCAGAATAATCCCAATGAGAGGCATAGCCATCAGGATAACAGTCATCGGGAAATCAAGATTCTCGAGGACAAGAAAATCGAGACACTTCAAGTCTCGAAACAACGGGAAGATCTAGACCGTATGTTAGCGGAGACACATGCCAGAGATCAAGAAATCGTCAGTATATCAACTAACGGGAAATCGAAGTTGCTGAGGTCGAAAGAATGGGGACATCAAAAGTCCCGAAATCCCGAGAGGTGATCTTAGTCGTCCATCTTGAACAGGATGTGTGGCAGTAATCGAGCACCATCGGGAAAGGTCCCAGAAGGGAAGACTCCATTGGAGCTTCAGGAGTCATCAAATTGGGAGTTCTGTGAGCAAGAGGTCAGGCAAATCCATAGTGATAACCCTGATACAATCAAAGTCGTCCATCTGTTGGGACAGGTGGAAATCATTGAGATTCATCGATGTTTTGGCCATCGGGACTCACACAGGTAAGTGTTTTTTTTGGTTTGGCATTTGGCGAAGTCTGAGGCTTAATATGGACCGTCCATCCATTTGGGACACGTGTCGGAGATCCGAAGAAAGTCAGGGATCGACATATCGGGGATTCCGTGGACACGAAATCTTTGCATTTAAGAATCATGAACCCCGAAACCTCGACAAAGAGAACAAATCTACTATGGGAGCCAGCTGTCAGCATATTAGAGAATAAAGAAATCTCCGTTGAGTGGGGCCCAGCTGTCAGCCTGTTGGAATTCGGAGGATTGTGGATCCAAAGGGCATATGAATTTTGGCATTAAAAATCCCAAAACCCCGATGAAAGGAAAGATATAAGGCTGTGGTCTTGTGATCATGGTCATGTGGACCAGGGCATAGCCAATAGGGGCTAAGGCTGGGCAGAGAGCTCATCGGTGACCGAGGATTCGAGAGGACAGTGACTCTCCACATCAAGAAGGACAAAACCCTGAACCCCGAAACTGAGTCGGGGACAACCACGGTTAGGTGCAGAAGACCATGCGGGTGAAGGAAGGACCCGTGGATCAGATTTTTAGCAAGGATTCCCTTTTGACTCCAAGGAGCCGCTTCGACTCAACAGAAAGGGATTTTTTGATCGATCCTGAGAGTGGGTGAGTTGGAGGTGTAGGAATACCTTCGCCTGCGTCACAAGGCTAAGTGCAAGTCACTGTAAGAGATTGTGTAAATGATTTGTGTTGTAACCTAGCTTGGGGAAGGATGATTTGGTGAGGTGCACGCAGATCTCATGTCCTATGCAGAGTAGGACCTTATGTCTCTGTGCATGTATACCATTGACAAAATATAATAAACAAGACGAAGAGTTGGTGGACGTATGCCAAGGCTAGGGGTGAACCACGTATCTCCTATGTCATGGTTGCTTTGTGCATTAAGGTTGTTTTATGGTTCATATGATTAGTTCTTAGTGCAATGATGTATGATTAGAAGAATATGATAGATTAATGCCTAATGATGTGAATGATATGCTACATCTGATCTATGTTGATGTGCTTAGTGCTTGAATGTGTTGAATCTTGTTGAATACTATGTTGAACTCTAATTAAGGTTTATGTGAGTCGTGAACAAAGGTTAAGTACTAATGAATGACAATTGTCGAGTTCTTTGTTAAAGTATTGTAATCAAAGATATATGTCCCATTTAAGGTTGCATACACTGGAGTCTTGCAACAACCCCTGCCTCTACCTCGGTTGAGACTTCATCTGCTTCAAAGGTGTTTCTGAAAGGGCCAGTAGTTAGGGTTTTGTTGGTGTGTTGTTGAAGCGTTGAACCCTGGGTCTGTCATTGTGCCAATAATAGGGTATGGAAAATATTGGTGAAATCTGGTACTGTCTGGTCCCTTTCTCGATGCAGGGTGGTCCATATAGTGTATTGGTCCTCGTAGCTTCCAAGAGGATATTATTTCTCTTTAATGACATCCAGAAGGAATCCCATGTAGGGGTGACCGCAAATATTGGAGATTCATTTATGTCCATTTTCTCAGTAAGTATCCTACCAGTCCTTAACATGGGGGACGTCCTTGAGGAGTGAAAAAATAATCTTTTCCCTATTGGAAAAATTATGGTCCGAAAAATACCTTTCGAGATGATTCAACCATTTATGTACAACATCCACATCTATTAGTTCTTCAAATAATTTCATATCAAAATTTAACTATACCTTGAAGGGGATTGCATGGCCGTTTGATGAAGATGCTTCTCCTATGGGTAGATGCCAAAGGATATGTGCAAATTTGTCCATCATTTCGTTCCTTTTTAACACAAGAGATTCCTTGAGAAACATTTTAAAAGGATCTTCTACTCCATCATATTTCTTTTCGTACCACATGGGTTGTTGTCGGGCTCAGCATGACCCATCTTGAAAAGGCTCGATTGCTTTCAGTCCCAACTTCTTGTACCCAGATCTTGTCGGGGACATGTACAAACAAAAATAAATGAGGAGCATACCACTCTGATACCAATGATTCATATATATGAGTGGAACGAAATGATTAATAGACTGAAAACAATAAACACAAAGATATAAAGGACAAAGATATCTAGTGACCAATATCTTCTATTGATTAAATGAAATATGTTGAAACTATAAAACTGTAAAACTAAAAACAACTTGCTCGAATGGTGGTAGCTATCTCTGAGAAGAGATGTTTCTTCTACACACACATTTCTGATAAGAATGATTACAATGAGGCTTCAGAGGCATTTTTAACATTAGTCATAAATGCCAAAACCCTAGACATCCAAAAACCTAACCCTAGGAGATGAAACACCAAAAGTTATATGCTCTCTTATGGGTAAGTTGGTACTTCAACTTCTTAGGGTTGTAAGTTTTTCATATGACCTCCATTTTAGGTGTGTGATATCCCATTCAAAAGGTATTTTTGAGAATTACAAATTATGTTGTCAAAATCTGATTTTGTCTACATTTTTACTATGGAAACCCCAAAAAAAATTGTTTAGGGCCCCAAAATAGCCTGGGAAGTACATAAAGATTTGATGACATGAAAACATCCAAAATAAATCAGTTGGATTAGGTAGGAGGCCACCAGTCTCCACCTGGAGGATGTGTAGGGCTTCAAATATCCTTAAAATTGTAGAACCCACAATTACAAAGAAGTACAAAAGAGTGTGTTGAACTAAAAATTATCAAGAGGAGCCAATTGGAATAGGTGGGTGGCCACCAATATCCACCTGGATCAAGAGGACCTTTGGATCCTAGTTTTTAAAATAACAATGGAAATGTTGGTGAAAAGGTAGAGTTTCCCTCCTGGTTGGACGAATATTTGTGCACTAGAGAACATGTTTTAATCAATAACCCAACTTTTTACAACCCTTGGGGAAAATATTTAGTTTATTTTGATTCTAGTCTCTTGGAAACAAGACTGAGAAGTTGGTCTTCCTTTTTTCTGTGACTGGTAGAATCAGAAACTCGCAATTCTCGTACTTGTGTGACACAGGGTCAATTCTCATCTTCTACCTCTATAACCTCAAGGTGCGTACACACAGCTCGCAAGCATGGGGCACAGGTAAATCAAGGTGAGAGTCGAACGTTATACCTCATTTTTACATTTTTTTCCATTTACACGACACTTTCCAATTGGTCTACACCCCCATGGGTGAAGTTGGTCTTCCTTTGAAGAAGAAGAGACAACACATTTAATCTTGAAGAAAAATTCATCTCCAAAATCAAGGTAACTTACAAACCGTCTTTTTGTATGTTTACTTGTGATTTTTTTTGGGAATAAAATTGAATTACACTATAAATAGGTGCATTTTTTGTAGAAGCGAACACACTTCATTTGTTGAGTTTTCATTGTAAAGTTTAATTTTTAAAGGTTGGAGTTGCAAGAAACTCTCTGAGGTAATTTTTTCTTCAAATGGATCGAATTGAGGAATTATTATAGTTATTGAACACTCTATTAATCTATACTTTTTGAAATATGGTCACAACTGAAAAAGAACTCTTCAATCTATTCTATCTTGTTTACAAGTTTCACAAGACAAAGTAGAACAACTTAAAAGTGAGACTCAACTTTTGGATGATGAATTTCAAGGAAATAATATCCAATATTATGAACTAATATTTGTTTATAAAAATCCTTTGCTCGATTTTGATGATGATCCAGATCAAGAGCTAGTGCAGGAGAAATTCAATGATCCAACTTTATATTCAAGTGAAGATGAAGATGAAGTTGTGCATGAAGACATTCATCTTTCTCTTTCCAATCATCATACCTTGGAAATAAATCATATACAATAATAATATAATAGGTATCAGATATGAAAAGGAAGTTATCTTTCATATTCCCTATTATACAAAACCAATCCAATTCCAAAGTGCTTGATTGCTTCGGGAAATTTCGTATTCACCTGCTCCAATTCAATAATAGATTCCTAAATGCTAACATTGTCATCGATTTTTCCACATGATGGATCATTGTTTGATATTCATCCCTATGAAAATTTTTGAAATCATAATAATCCTTCATAGAGATGTTCCAAATGTAAGAAAACTAGAAGAGTAAAGAACTACTATTGGTGGATCACTTCAGGGAAATGTTCATCAATAGTGAAGATGATATATTGGTCATACTAAAGAATTCATACTCTGGTATTGACACATCTTGCAGTGGAAATATTTTCTTCTAATCACCTTGTCCTTGATAGGGGGGAATAACATCAACGATTGATAGTTAGGCTTCAAGTTTCAAATTCCTATCAAGCAAGAAGTAACAAGTGACTATGATTTGATTTCTAGTCATCTCAAAACCACCATATTGGTCTTTGGTTTTCCCTAAACCTCCATTTAGTATAATACTTCCAGCTTCTTCTAGACAACAATTTTTGGTCATCTTTAAATCTCCATTTGAGAGTACTTACAATTATTATATGACATCAACTTAGAGATAAATTATGAAATGTTTCAAGAACTATTGATCCTTAGAGCCAAGTTCCATGGTTTTTGTTCTTCCTTAAACCATCACCACCATTTAGTAGAAGATATCATCTTCTTCTAACCTTTTGTTTTGAGGTAATACAAAAACCACCAGATTCAGAGATAACATTCAACAATTCATAATTGTCCACTTCTAGATTTTAGCTCTCTTCTTGGACTCACATACACCCCTTCAAATTAAGGGGGAAATGTTGGAAACCTAATACTTTAGGTTTATTATATTTTTATTGTTCACTTGGAATATGAAAATTCAAATGAAAATAGTCATCGAGAGTCCAAGAGACCTCTCAGAAGATGAATCCAAAGGTCATCAAGATGTATTTATATGGCTATCATAGGAATGAAATGGTATTCCACATTTAACTATGTTTCGATGCATTCTCATAGAATGTTGTCCACAACATAAAGGGGATGCATTAAAATGTTTAAGGTAGGAACTCTATTCCCTCAATGGACTCACAATGTTTTCTTTAGTTTTATGAGACACAATTTTCCTCCAAAATTTCTTAGGTTCTAGCTTAGAGACATGCAAATTCACTCTTTCTTTCTATTTATTTAGTACTTATTTTTCCTTTTAATTAGGGATTTGTACCTATTTATTATGTCACATTTTTAGGACTCACTAGAAGAATTGCAAATGGTTTTGCTAACAATATCACACTCTTTATCGTATTAAGGGTTGGTAATTATATTTTCCTTTTTACACGACACCTTGATAGAGAACTTGTTAATGTAAGTAGAGAGGATTTTCATAAAATTGTGAAAGAGGCATTCATTATTGTCCTCATTTGATATGATATTTAATTCATTACTCAATTCCTTTAAAAAAAATTGGCTTTACTTTTTCCATAAATCAAGTGCTTTTGGTTATCAAAATTCTCTTCAATGGGGTTTTTGTGCAAGATAAAGTTTAGAGTTAGGGTTAAAGGTCTATGATTATATTTGAACTCATGGCAATTCAAGATGTCAAAATTTACTATTTGCTTGTACACAAGGATATTATATATGACATATAATATATGACACTACTACCAAACCCATCAATACAAGTCATACCATTGTATTTTTACCACTTCCTTAGAGCATTGTGAATTATTAGATCTTGAGAACTAAATAGCTTGATTAAATCGATACAATTTTTTTTTTCTCAATCATGTCTTTAGAGTTTATTTTATATATACTAGAACAAACAAGGTCCTCATCTAGAAATATAGGATTAGGGTTAGAATAATTATTTAAAATAATATCTTGATTAATTTTATGGCCCCTATAAGGTGTTGGAAAGGATTGGAAGTATGGATTACAAATTGGATTTTCCTTCGTATTCACATGTACATATAGTATTCCACATTTCTTTATTAAATAAGGTAATTGGTGACAAGATCCTAGTGCAAACTATTTTACCAGAGATTAATGAAGAAGGGTAAATCATACTAAAATAAAAAATAGTCCTTGAAATAAGGATTCAATTTCTATGACTTTGAACAATTATTG
Source organism: Picea glauca (assembly GCA_000966675.3). Classification (NCBI taxonomy): domain Eukaryota; kingdom Viridiplantae; phylum Streptophyta; class Pinopsida; order Pinales; family Pinaceae; genus Picea; species Picea glauca. Next base: position 958,355 of record JZKD02S0211422.1, read on the forward strand.
AGTACCTCATAAAATGGAAGAACCTACCAATTGAAGAGGCAACATGGGCAGATTAGTTCTTCATGAATAAACACCTACCAATAGTCATGTATTGAGGACAACACTTGTTTGAATGGGAGGTTCATGTTAATCCCTAGACAAAGGCCAATGTTAAGTACAAAACACCTTATTAATCCCTAGATATTGAATGATTACATTTTTAGTGTTATATTAGTAGGTCAAATAGAATCCTTCATTGTATTGTTTCATTATAATTGTACCATTTCTCTCCTATATATATCCCAAGGATAGCTAGTCTTAGGATAATATTCTCTCATCTTGTACATTGAATATATTGTAAATGGAGGTTTCCCCCTCGAACTGGACTGTTATTCATTGACTTTTATCATGATCAAATCGTTGGTTCATAACAAGTTCTTTTAAACATCTAGATATTTGCATTTAAATTCCTTTTTAATAAATAAAAACACTTATTTCAATTTCGTTTTTTAAGTATCACTCTCATAATTAATAAATCTGTTTTTGTTAAAAATGAATTTATGTTGTTTATGTTGAGGGATCAAATTTGAATCATTCATCACCCTTAAGTCCTTTATAGCTCTGCATAGAATGTCATTGATAAATTTCCCTTCCTTCAAAATAAATTTAAAATAAAAACTTGATTCGTAGTCACTGAGTGAGTATCATTCCACACATTTGCAAATGAAATGAAATCACTCTTAAATTTGAGATGAAATATATTTTTGAATTTCAAAATGGTAAAATATATTTCTGACACATAAACTTAGTAGTTGGTATCTGATATTGGTAGTGATAACTCCCTTTCTAGCTTTACCTTATCTTTCCATGGATATAGATTGGTACACCTTTCTCTACGAATATGAAAGTTGACTCTCATATTCATAGAGGTGGGCATCATATTATTTGTCAAGATTTATCAAAGGGTCTTCCATATGCTTTGCAAATATATCAATGTTGACACTCATATTCATAGACATGGACATTGCATTATTTGTAATTTTTTATGAAAATACTTTCCAAAGTAGTTGATCTTGATTCAGAAAAAAAAAATGTGCACTTAAGAAAATGTTCTTTCAAGAGTGCTTATTTTGAAAATAGATCGTAGGTGTATTTTACGAAAAGAGTTATACATAGATATTGAAATAAGATTTTAGAAAATATTGTGTTTGGTTTTGGAAATATAGTGTCTCAATGTATTTACAAGTAGAGTTAGAGTAATTGTTAAAATGAGACTTTAAACATGTAACATTCTGCTCTGGCGCACTAAGAGAACTTATTAATTGAGGACACTTGCTCACAAGTGATCTGGACTTTTCTAATGTTAATACATCTATACTTGATTATGATGTGTTATGATAGACGACATGATGTTTTACTACTTGATGTAGACAGGTGCTATTGAATCAGTTTTATTGAGTGTGCAGGGTTTTGGACCTTGAGGATGAAGAGGCATCGGTAGAACCCCTTAGACTCCGGATTGAGTCAGGGAGTGTGCTATTTGGTTTGATTTATTCACCATGATATTTTATTGATTTGATGATATGTTGTTGACATGTTCTGACATGATGGTTGATGATGCAGGCTGACGATAGCTTGCCGACCAGACTCACATATGGAGTAAAGGGGCCACACACGATTTCCAAAGAGGTTGAGGGAGAGGTGTGGACAACAACCCTGCCACAGCCTACTAGCACTCCCGTCGTGGCTCGAACTGTATATTAACGAATACCTAGTTCGAGAGGATCCACAATGTCATGGGGGAAGACTGCGACAGTCGCTCACAATGATTCTAAGGGGCGCGCAATAAGGTGGGGGCCTTATTCCTTAGAGCCCTTAGTCTCCCACAAGTTCACCTGGCGAAGTGCTGACTCCAGGGGTTATAGATGTCTACCAATTAGTCAAGTCAGCGAGTGGCACCCTTGGAGCACGTGGTGCATCTTGAAGGGCACGTCGCACAAAAGAAACATAAGTCAGCGAGTGGCACCCTTGGAGCACATGGTGCATCCTGAAGGGCATGTCGTGAAAAAGAAACCACCGAGGTGAGTGGCACCCTTGGAGCACGTGGTGCGTCCTGAAGGGCATGTCGCATTGATGTTGAGGAAGAAACTAACCTAGATGTCCCTAAGACATTAACGCCTTAAGAAATTCTTAAAACGACTCCCCTAAACAATTGTCGCCCAGTTCAAAATCTAAACCTAAGTCTAAAAAATTCTCTAAGATAAAAATTTGATTAACCTTAAGAAAAAAAGGGGACCCTATAAAAATAAAATTAAAGATGTAAACTAAAACCCACTTAAGTAATGGTTTTAGTCTTCTTAAATTTAGGGGGGGGTAATTTAATTAAATCCGTGGTTTAAATTTGTAAAGAAGAAATAAAATCATATAACGTGTGGGAATATAAAAGTTATGAATTTAAAAATAAAATGAAAATATTAATTAGCGCATTTACCTTTTTGGTTTAAAAAAAAAAGGAAAGAAAGGGAATAATAAAAATAGGGAAACTAAGTGATAAAGGAAACTTAATAAAGGAAAGAAGGGACATAGGGTAAAAATCAAAGTCAAAATAGAATGGAATCTGCAATTAAGAACTTTCTAAAAATGAACTAAATTTAGTAACTTCATTTTAGGGAAATTTATTAAATCATGTAAGGGGATCTAGAAACACCTAGGAGTGATTTTAGGACCGACTCTAGGTGGGTGAGGGAATTGAGTCTTTTAATAATTTTTAAGAAAATAATTTTGGAGAAACGTGGAGAATGAGTGACACTTGTACGACATAGAATTTTTAGAGGATTTTTCATTAAAACTTAAATAAAATGTGATTTAGGGAAAGTAGGTGGGTCTCAAATTTCTATAAAAGAAAGGGAAGATGAGGAAGAAAGGGATCAGTTGTAAGCATAACGTTACGCTGCCGAATTGTGGCTTGACTGATTGCTTATGAGGAGTTGGGATTTTCTCAGCTCAGATTGGAGTGGTAGCTCAGCCTTGCGAGGAAAACTGAGAAGCTAGACTTATCTTCTGGATCTTGTGTGGCCCCTTTGCGGCTCGGGGGGCTAAGGGGGAAGCAGAGTACCCCTAGCAATTGGTTGGGAGGTACCAGTGTAGTCTCGACAGTCGGCGAGCAGGAGCGACACAGAGAGGGAGCGACATGGAGTGTGTGGACGTCATCGAGGTGGGTGTTAAGGCAACGGTATGCTCATGTGTTTAGTAGAGTAGAATGCCTAGTTATTTACTTCAGCGATTATGATGTATTATTGTAAAGAATCCAGTGCCGTATCAAGAGTCTTGGGCCCTTTAAAGGTAGGGTTTCCACTCTTGTGACACACCTGACGAAGATTACTAGTTTCTACTTGAGCAGTCAGCCAGGAGCCTATCTGACCTTCTCTCTCTCCGGAGCAGCGAACTAAGATTAAACGCCCTGCTTTCCTGTGCAGAAATAGTAAGATCTACTACTATGGATTCTTCCCTCTATGTTCGTACTGTGCATAACCCAGTATGTCGTTAAATGTTTGTGTGGTGTGCCTTGTGTCTATGGTCATTTATTGCTTGCAGTTACTCGTTGTGTGCCTTCAGTCTTCTTGTGATGAACATCGTGGTTGCATCTTGTTGGTTGTCGAGTGGCAACGTAGATTCAAGTGTGTCTATTACTTCTACACGTGCGCACACACCTTAAACACAAAAAAAAATTTGCACCTGTTATCAGAGTTGTTGTTGTAACGAGGAGGTCGTTACATATGGTATCAGAGAAGGTTCGACCTACGACTTGGGATTTGCTACGACTTCCGTTGTCACGATTGATTTTACTATACTGTTGTTGATCGAGTTGATTATGTGTGTGTAGGAAATCATGGTTAGAGGACGTCACAGAGGCAGACGATGGGGTGCTAGAGGAGGAGGCGTGACGCCTCAAGTAGAATCCACGCCTGAGGGGTCTAACCCCCAAGGAGGCGAGTAGGTTCTCAGATAGGAGCAGATAGCGGTTGGCGATGTGGTTGGGATGATGAGATCCTTTCAGCGCATGTCCGAGGCTCTGATCAGCCGATTGGATAGAGACAAGGCCAGGGCGTCGACACCTGCTGAGGTTCCATCACGCGTACCGGCCGTTACAGGTAGCATTCACCATGAACTCGAGAAGGTTAAATTTCCCGAGTTCTTTGGTGCCCCAGATGGCGCAGCCACCGAGGCATGGCTAGAGAATATGGCGATGTGCTTCACAGTTCACGATTATACCTCCAACATGAAGGTCCGCATGGCGGTATTTAAACCAAAGGAGAGCGCTCTTCTATGGTGGAAGAGGCTCATGTCGTAGCTAAACATGGCCATTGAAGACATGTCATGGGAACTATTTGAGGAACGGTTCCAAGAGAGGTACCTTTCAGAGGAATTCATTGAGCGTCAGCTCAATGAGTTCAATGCATTACGATAGGAAGGTCGTACGGTGCCCGAGTACGAGGCAAGTTTTATGGAGCTGCTTTGGTATGCTCTGCACCTTAACACAGAGAAGCTCAAGGTCAACACGTTTGTGTTTGGCCTTAACGACAGCCTGCGTGCAAAGGTTAGGATCTTGATGCCTCAAACCTTGCACGACGTTGTCCAAAAGGCCCTCATAGTAGAGGAGGAGCTTATCAGCGGGGGTCAAACCAGGATTCCAGCGAGACCTGCAGGGTAGAGTTCATCTGGTACATCGCAGCATCAGACACCAGCGAGACATACGTCGGGATATCGTGGCTTCCAGAGGGGATCCACTTTCACTACACCCCGACGATCGTCGCCTCAGCAGCGGGCACCTTATCGGGGACCACAACACCAACATCAACGTCACCTGCAGTAGCAACAGTTTAGGCCTGTTCAGCAGAACAGACCTGGGTTCCAGGCTGGTGGGCCGTCATCTTCTACTTTGGGTACCAGGACTACGAGGTCGAAGAAGGGGTGTTAGACATGTGGAGAGCCACACTACCAGCATGATTGTCTTGTGGAGAGGACCAGAGTGTCTGGATCAACCGGACCCACTACAGTGGGAGATATGGGAAAGGCCCATCGAATTCATGCAGTGGTGAATAACTGCCAGGCACAGCACCAGTCGACTGTGCTCGAGACGACAGGTATTGTTGCTGACCAGACCCTTAGTATTTTGATAGACCCAGGTGCTACTGAGTGTTTCATTTCTAGTGCAGCGCTAAAAAGGATTAAGGTAAAGGCAGTCGAACAGGATGAGTTTAGCTTCGTAGAGATGGATTCTGGAGCCAAACAGAAGGTTGGAGGAAAGGCTACGGGATGTGCCCTTAACCTGGGAGAGTTTTTCACGAGGGTCAACTTGTACATCACGATCTTAGGGTCTTATGACGTCGTGATTGGTATGGATTGGTTGGAATCGCATGAGACGATACTCAACTGCAAGATGAAATGGTTGAGCTTGATCGATGATGAGGGACAGAGACGTGTGATTGTAGGATGGAACCAGGGAGTATCCCTGGGGTTCGTCTCTTCCTTACAGCTACAGAAGAGTATACGCAAGTGGTGCAAGATTTATGCGTTCCTCACACTAAACAAAAAAGGAGTATCGGAAGGTCTAGAACACCTTCCAGTGGTGAAGGAGTTTGCGGACATATTTCCAGAGGAGTTGCCTTGGATGCCACCGGAAATGGAACTGGAGTTTACCATAGACCTGAAACCGGGGACCGAACCGATAGCGAGAACACCTTATCGGATGTCGACCCTGGAGTTGCAAGAGCTAAAAATGCAACTAAAGGAGTTGTTGGACCTGGTACTGATACACCCTAGTGTGTCGCTATGGGGTGCACCATTTATTTTAATTCGGAAGAAGGACGGATCATGGAGGCTTTGTATTGACTACCGTCAACTGAACAAGGCTACGATCAAGAATTAGTATCCCTTACCGAGAATTGATGATCTGTTCGATCAAATGAAGGGTGTGACGGTGTTCTCCAAGATCAATTTGCGATCCGAGTATCACCAATTATAGATCAAGGAGGATGACATCCCTAAGACCGCCTTTAAGATGATATTTGGATATTACGAGTTTACTGTTTTACTGTTTGGATTGACAAACGCCCCAGGGGTATTCATGAGTTTGATGAATGGGGTGTTTCATGGGTACTTGGACAAGTTCATCCAAGTATTCATTGATGATATCTTGATCTACTCTCGGACGACGAAGGAGCATGACGAGCACTTGCGCTTCATACTACAGTGTCTATGAGAGCACAAATTGTATGGGAAGTTGTCCAAATGCTCTTTTTATCAATCCAGGATTCACTACTTAGGGCATGTCATCTCCGATGAAGGTATCGCCGTGGATACAGTCAAGGTTGAGGATATTATGGAATGGCCTGCGCCGACGAATGTCACAGAAGTGCGTAGTTTTATGTGTTTAGCTAGATACTATCGACGGTTTGTCGAGGGATTTTCGAAGATAGCAAATCCGATCATGAAATTGCAGAAGAAAAACAAGAAGTTTGTTTGGACCGAGAAATGCGCGGAAGCATTTCGGAGGCTTAAAGAGTTGTTGACCACAACGCCGATACTAAAGGTCCCAGACATGGATGCAGACTTCTTGGTATGCACTTACGCATCCAAAGAAGGTTTAGGCGGAGTCTTGATGCAAGACAGACGAGTGATTGCTTACACTTCGAGGAAATTGAGAAGGCATGAGGAGAACTACGCGATGCACGATTTGGAGTTATTAGCCATCGTATATTCCTTGAAGGTTTGGAGACACTACCTTGTTGGAAGAAAATTTGAATTAAGGACTGATCATTGTGGACTACAACACATTTTCACGCAAGGCGACCTGAACCTGTGACAACGACGTTGGTCGGAATTGCTTAGCGAGTACGACTTCGAGATTACTTACATAAAGGGAACAGTGAACCGAGTGGTTGATGCTTTGAGTCGGAGACCACACATATTTTCGGTGTTGCCTCTTCAGATGAATCTACGTGAGAAGATTCTCACTTTATAGCGTGACGATGATTGGTACAAGGAAGTCGAGGATTTTATCAGACAAAACACAATGATGGTACCACGATATGAGGGATTCTCTTTTGATCGCGATGGGTTATTAAGGTTTAGAGGTTGGATTTATGTGCCACCAAACGACGAGTTAAGGATGTTGATCCTGAGCGAAGCTCATAGAGAAGTTTACATGGCTCACCCGGGAGTCACGAAGATGAGGGAAGACCTGAAACCCTTATTCTTCTGGAAAGGAATGAAGGCCGACATAGTCAACTTTGTGGCTATATGTCTAGAGTGTCAGTAGGTGAAGGCTGAACATAGACGGCCGGCAGGATTACTTCAACCACATGCCATTCCGGAATCGAAATGGGAAGTTATTTCGATGGATTTTATTGTTGGATTGCCACTGACGGCAAGGAGACACGACTCGATTTTTGTAGTAGTAGACACTCTGACGAACAGTGCTCACTTTATTCCTGTGTGTACGACGTATTAGGCACCTGACATAGAGAGAGTTTTCATCAGTGAGATTGTGAGGCTGCATGGCGTGCCTAAGAGGATTATATCTGATCGAGGATCGATGTTTACTGGACGATTTTGGACGAGTTTCCAAGAGGCCTTTGGAACTCAACTTAACTTTAGTACTGCGTATCACCCAGAGATGGACGGAAAAACAGAATGTACGAACCAAACCTTGGAAGACATGTTGAGCATGTACGTGATGGACCAACAAAAACGTTGGGAGGAATTCTTGTCTCTAGTAGAGTTCGCGTATAACAACAGTTACCAGAGCACCATTAAGATGGTGCCTTTTTAGTTCCTTTATGGGTGACTGTTTCGAACGCCCTTGAGTTGGGATCGGCTTGAGGATAGGGTCCTGGTGGGACTAGAAGCGATCCAAGAAATGGAAGAGAAAATACAAACCATAATACAAAGGATTAAAGAAGCGCAGGATCGACAGAAGAGTTATGTCGATGCGCATCGAGTCAACCGTAGTTACGAGGTCAGTGATCGAGTCTTCTTGTGGGTTAAACCGCATAAGAGTTAGATCAAGTTTGGAAAGGGAGCTAAACTCTCTCTTAGTTTCATGGGACCTTTCGAGATTGTGGAGAGAAAGGGGCCCGTGGCCTATCGACTAGCCTTGCCTGAGTCTTTGAGGTGTATGCACGATGTTTTTTGTGTATCTGTTTTGAGACATTATATTAGTGATCCTGCCCACGTGATTGACATGAGTTCCTTGCAGGTATCGGATGAGGGAGTGATCATGGCTGAGACGGTCCGCATCTTAGATCATCGTGTTCGACAGTTACGACATCGAATGGTAGATCAGGTCAAGGTCCAGTGGGACAGTTGTAGTCCGCACTTGGCGACCTGGGAGGATGCATATGATATGTGCCAGCAGTTTCCATTTTTGTTTGATAGATAGACTTATGATACTGTGATACTTTTATTTCGGCATTTATACTGAGAAACTTCAGGACGAAGTTTGGACCAAGAGGGGGTGTATGTAACATCTCGCTCTGGCGCACTAAGAGAACTTATTATTTGAGGACACTTGCTCGCAAGTGATCTGGACTTTTCTGATGTTAATACATTTATACATGATTATGATGCATTATGATAGATGACATGATGTTTTACTACTTGATGTAGACAGGTGCTATTGACTCAGTTTTATTGAGTGTGCAGGGTTTTGGACCTTGAGGATGCAGAGGCATCGGTGGAACCCCTTAGACTCCGGATTGAGTCAGGAAGTGTGTTATTTGGGTTGATTTATTCACAATGGTATTTTATTGATTTGATGATATGTTGTTGACATGTTCTGACATGATGGTTGATGATGCAGGCTGACGATAGCTTGCCGACCAGACTCACATATGGAGTAAAGGGGCCACACACAATTTCCAGAGAGGTTGAGGGAGAGGTGTGGACAACAGCCCTGCCATAGCCTACTAGCACTCCCATCGTGGCTTGAACAGTAGGTTAACGATTACCTAGTTCGAGAGGATCCATGATGCCGTGGGGGAAAACTACGATAGTCGCTCACGATGATTCTAAGGGGTGCGCAATAAGGTGGGGGAATTATTCCTTAGAGCCCTTAGTCTCCCACAAGTTCACCTGGCGGAGTGTTGACTCCAGGGGTTATAGATGTCTACCAATCAGTCAAGTCAGCGAGTGGCACCCTTGGAGCACGTGGTGCATCCTGAGGGGCACGTCGCGCAAAAGAAACACAAGTCAGTGAGTGGCACCCTTGGAGCACGTGGTGCATTCTGAAGGGCACGTCGCACAAAAGAAACCACCGAGGTGAGTGGTACCCTTGGAGCACGTGGTGCGTCCTGAAGGGCATGTCGCATTGATGTTGAGGAAGAAACTAACCTAGATGGCCCTAAGACATTAACGCCTTAAGAAATTCTTAAAACGACTCCCCTAAACAATTGTCGCCCAGTTCAAAATCTAAACCTAAGTCTAAAAACTTCTCTAAGATAAAAATTTGATTAACCTTAAGAAAAAAAGGGGACCCTATAAAAATAAAATTAAAGATGTAAACTAAAACCCACTTAAGTAATGGTTTTAGTATTCTTAAATTTAGGGGGGGGGGGGTAATTTAATTAAATCCGTGGTTTAAATTTTTAAAGAAGAAATAAAATCATTTAACGTGTGGGAATATAAAAGTTATGAATTTAAAAATAAAATGAAAAGATTAATTAGCACATTTACCTTTTTGGTTTAAAAAAAAAGGGAAAGAAAGGGAATAATAAAAATAGGGAAACTAAGTGATAAAGGAAACTTAATAAAGGAAAGAAGGGACATAGGGTAAAAAGCAAAGTCAACATAGAATGGAATCTGCAATTAAGAACTTTCTAAAAATGAACTAAATTTAGCAACTTCATTTTAGGGAAATTTATTAAAGCATGTAAGGGGATGTAGAAACACCTAGGAGTGATTTTAGGAGCGACTCTAGGTGGGTGAGGGAATTGAGTCTTTTAATAATTTTTAAGAAAATAATTTTGGAGAAACGTGGGGAATGAGTGACACTTCTACGACAGAGAATTCTTAGAGGATTTTTCATTAAAACTTAAATAAAATGTGATTTACGGAAAGTAGGTGGGTCTCAAATTTCTATAAAGGAAAGGGAAGATGAGGAGGAAAGGGATCAGTTGTAAGTGTAACGTTACGCTGCCAGATTGTGGCTTGATTGATTTCTTGTGAGGAGTTGGGATTTTCTCAGCTCGGATTGGAGTGGTAGCTCAGCCTTGTGAGGCGAGCTGAGAAGCTAGACTTATCTTCTGGATCTTGTGTGGCCCCTTTGCGGCTCGGGGGGCTAAGGGGGAAGCAGAGTACCCCTAGCGATTGGCTGGGAGGTACTGGTGTAGTCTCGACGGTCGACGAGCAGGAGCGGCACGAAACGGGAGCGGCACAGAGCGCGTGGACGTCATTGGGGCGAGCTTTAAGGCAATGGTATGCTCATGTGTTTAGTAGAGTAGAATGCCTAGTTATTTACTTCGAAAATTATGATGTATTATTGTAAAGAATCCAGTGCCGTATCAAGAGTCTCGGGCCCTTTAAATGCAGGGTTTCCACTCTTGCAACACACCTGACGGAGATTACTAGTTTCTACCTAAGCAGTCGGCGAGGAGCCTATCTGACCTTCTCTCTCTCCGGAGCAGCGAACTAAGATTAAACGCCCTCCTTTCCTGTGCAGAAATAGTAAGATCTACTACTATGGATTCTTCCCTCTGTTCTCGTACTGTGCATAACCCAGTATGTCGTTAAATGTTTGCGTGGTGCGCCTTGTGTCTATGGTCATTTATTGCATGTAGTTACTCGTTGTGTGCCTTCAGTCTTCTTGTGATGAACATTGTGGTTGCGTCTTGTTGGTTGTCGAGTGGCGACGTAGAGTCAAGTGTGTCTATTACTTCTACATGCGCGCACACACCTTAAACAAAAAAAAAAAATTGCACCTGTTATTAGAGTTGTTGTCGTAACGAGGAGGTCGTTACAAAAGAGATTGTATTTGGTTGTGGCAATAATGTCTCTATGTATTTTACAAATAGAGTCATAATTGGTTATTGAAATAAACTATGAATGTAATTCTTCATATGTTTAATTGGATCGAGGTTTGCATGAAAATTATAAATTAAATTTAAATTGTGATAATAGAAACATAACTACAAGAATAAACTAGCATCTAGTCGATAACAAATTTTCATGTTTTTCATCGACTAGAACTTTTGATGAAAACCTTTTCCATCTCAAAATTGGATATTATAACCTTATTAATATTCCCTTTGACCATTACGAAGTTTTTTAATGATCTTAAATGAAAATATATTGAATGCAGTGTATGAAAGGACAAAAATGTCTAATCGAGATTCCAATTCTAAAACATTTTGGGATGTATTTCTATAAGAAAATGATGGTTGATATTACTACATGGTTATATTTCAAAGTCATTTCTAAAGTTGTCTATATTTACAATATTTATTAATGTTTAGACTTCTTGAATAGGTTATATTAGTGATTGTTTCATTTAAGTATAAAATATAGCTTTCAAGTATTAGTTATATATTTGAAACATTTAAGAAAGCATTACATGTTAGAAATAATTTTGGGATGTATTTCTATAAGAAAATGATGGTTGATATTACTACATGGTTATATTTCAAAGTCATTTCTAAAATTTTCTATATTTACAATATCTATTAATGTTTAGACTTCTTGAATAGGTTATACTAGTGATCATTTCATTTAAGTATAAAATATAGATTTCAAGTATTAGTTATATATTTGAAACATTTAAGAAATCACTACATGTTAGAAATATTGTATTAATCTTAATTTCCTATACCACTTTGTGTTTACTTGAGGATATAGTTGTTATCCTTGGAAAACATCCACTTAGTTATGTGTATCATTATAGGTTGTTACCTATTTATGTAATATATATGTACATTATGTTAATACAAGATGATTCATCTTGTTTCATTTTCAGCCATGTTTTCTTCTTCTTAATCGTCTTGATTTGTTTATTGTTCCATATTTTTATCATGTGGCATCAGAGCTAACCATTGTTGGAAGGTGTTGATGATTTACACTTAGTGTCTACCATTAGAAGAAGTGAAGGAGGAATTGAAGTATATGGGCTTTGGAACAATGGAATTTAATGAAAATCCTACTCATACTACAAAATGATGAAGGACAATAAATGTTGCTATAGTAAAAATAAGTGATGCAGTGCCAAAGATATATTGTGAAATATAAACAAAGTAGTCACAAATTTCCATCTCTTTACTTGAAAGTATTGTTCCCTCATTGACAACTAAAAATTCAATGTTCTTTTTGAAAGGATTTTCTTGGAATGAAATAGCTCCATCAATAATCTCTACCCCGAGGTGGGTGAAGGAGTCAAAAGATTTCTATGATTAGAGAAACTCAAGGAATGGAAACACCTAGTAGGTTTTTCAATTATTTGCAACCTTTTCACTGCACCAATGAACTAATTGGAACAAGAATTAAAATCTAGAATGTAATCATATCTAATTCCATGGCTATCGAGTTGTAGGTAATGTGACAATTTCTAGATATATGCGTATTTCTATTTTATTTTGAATTCTACACGTATATCACATGTAAGGCCATCATATGGATTTGTCTTATAAATAACAAAATCAATACTTTCCCAGACTATTGTAATGTTCAGGGATAGTATCCATGCACTATTGGCAAGCAAATTCATAATGTCAAGGAAAATATGCCCTTAATTGTCAATGTTGGGATGATAAATTGGGGTCATGTTGACGGGCGAAATTGACCATCTGTCAACTGGGAGAGTGGATCCGGTCTGAGGTTGTCTAAATAACCCAAGCTGTTTGGGATAACCCACCCTGACGGGTTTAGCGGCTCCGTTAGTCGATCTAAGTCCTAAGGAAACAAAAGAAAACTACTCTAAATTAACTAATCTAACTAAAAATAACTATTAAAACAAACTAATAAACTAATCTAAGTAAAAATAACTATTAAAACAAACTAAACAAATCTAACTATTATATGTACAATCTACTATCTAACACTATGCTAACTCTAAGAAATTAAATATCTAACTACTAACAGAAATAAATCTTATTCACAAATGTACAATATTTACAATTTACATATTTGTATGGAAACCTGAAAAACTCATTAATATTTTGTCCTAAGACAGCGAGAGCTATTGTTTTTTGATTTTTATAATTTTATGAAAAAGAAATAAACTGAAAACTAACTAAACTAAGCAACTAAAATACTAACTCTAACTACAAATCTAAACTACACATATATCTAACTAAACTACTTAAATTATACTAACAAATTAACTATCAAATAAATAACAAACTAACCTGAAGAAACGCTCCAGGTTTTTCCTGGATGATGATTGTATTAGCTGATCGGAGGGAGGAAACCTGCACCGAATTATCCACAAGCTTCTCCTAAACTAGAAGCTGCTATGCTCTTCAAATATAATTACAGGACAAACAAGACATAAATTTTTTTTACAACAATCTTATGATTTATAAATCTTCACAGTTAGATAAATCTGTATGCAAAGATCTATACAAAATGATTCAATTAAAGAAGAAGAGAAATCTGTGATTCATTAACTGAAACAAAGTAATTGTTGTACTTTTAAATAATGAAAGAAATCAAATATGGATAACCCTTTAATCAAATCACATCATCCTGCAATAGATTATGATAGCTAAAGTAGTCTATAATCAACTGCAAACTGATATGTATAAAACTTGAAACAAAAGATTGATATATTGAAAGCGAAATTTGTTACAAGACATCAACTCTCGTCTCAGTTTGTATCATAAATCCATAGCCTAGTTCTCCCACAAGTGAGGATGGCCCTTATTATAAAAAATAATAAGTATTGAAAGACCTCCTACAGGGTAAAACATCGTTGTGGAAGTTATCAAAACAGTTTACTGAAAATCTGGGATGATATCCCAAGTTCCTATCTCTAACTCAAATAACAACTTAAAAATAAAACTATATCACATAAATATCTCCTAGACTACCACAGCATGCCCAATGCAATTCGAATGTACCTGAAAGAGGTCAAAAAAGGACATGTTAAGAGGATATTATGTTGATAAAGTTGATAAAATCTAATTCTAAAGACTAGCTACAGAATCTTGCGATTCTGTAGCTGGTCTAAATCAAACACAAAATCGTATTAAAATCAATTCAAATCTTAGAAAATACATTCAAACTATCAAAAGATATTTGATTGCTAAAAGCCTCATTCAAATCAACACTTGTATGCAAATTGAACAAACTAAATCAAATGATAACCTAGATAGCTACACTTTGTTTAATTTGTTATAACCAATTTGGGTAGACAACATCGTATTGGATAACCGAACAGTAATGAAATCGTTTTCATAATCGATTGAAATCGCAAATAGTTGCTTCAACTATCCACAAGATCACTTCGAATCCAAACCAAATTAACAGGATCGTTTTCTCAAATTGATCGCAGTATATTAAACATAACAAACGATCCATGCTATTAGTGAATCAAATCAAAACTGGTATACAAATGAAATCATAATGGAATTAATCGGTTGATAACAGGGTCTGTAAGAGTCTTCCAATCGTTTTTATTGCCAATTGGGGGCAGACAAAATCGATTGACTTTCAATGAAATCATTACTTGAATTCATTTCAAAACGAATTTTTCACCAAATTTTATCATACGAATTCAACAGAGATGACATATGTCGATCTGAGTTTAACAAACTCAGTTTTGAAAATTAAAATCAACAGAGTAGCATCAAGTCTATTTTCGATACGAATCCAACTCATAAAAACAATCTTGTTAACTCAAGATACGCAACAATCCAATCAAAACAAGAGCGAATCAAACAGTTTGAGTTTAACATAGTCGTTATGAATCAAATAGTTCCATGATTTCGACGAAGAGATCTTTGGCACAGGTCATATATAATCCAAATTCAAATGAGAATGTTGACAAAACAGATTCGTTTTTCCAATTTTGATAGGCTATATCATAATTATCAAGCCAATTCAATCCTATGAAATCGTTTCAAAAATCGAATCATAAAAACTAAATCAGGGTCACTATGATCCAACCACAACAAAATTATATCAAATCAAAACATAGTAGTGCTCTAATTTTAGCATAAAAACCTCCTGTTCAGGTCAGATACAAACAAAAATCCAAGGGAAAGCAAAAACCATTGATTTTGTTAACTCAAATCAACAAAATTATTCAAAATGAATCAAACTTAGTGAAAACCGATCAATTGCTAAACTGGGCACGACCAAATCGTGTAACCAAATCATCACTTCATTTATTTTTAGCAAAACAAAAACAATGTACAGGATCCACAACATAACCGTTTTTGATATGGCTATGATAGAGTCATTTCGAACAATGGACAGAGCTATTTGAAAACCAAACTCAATTCATTATATTAATCCTAGCAATTCATAGAACGGAATTGATATCGAAATTCATACCTGGATGATGAGCAGACAACTTGGTCATGATAGTTTGGAATTTATGAAGGCTGTAGATGATTCGACATTCCTAAATACGATGGAACCAGTGGTTTTATGCTCCTTGTCATTAGCTTGAAGCTCCCTTTGGCTTGTCAATAATGTAACTTGGTTTTCCAACGATTTGATTTTCGACTGTAATACGGGAACGTCTGTATAGTAGCGTTCCAACCACACATTACATTGGTCGCATGACGACTGCCCGGGCTTCGAAATTGTAGGTGAGGGTTTGTTTAAAACGTCGAGGATTTCATTAGGTAGCTTGATCCCAGGGTAGCTAGGATTGTTCTTTAAGCACGGGGGAAAATTAGAAACGAAATCATAGGGTGGCTCGGAGCACAGACGTTGGGAATAAGGGTACTCACTAGCCAAGAAGCGCTCGATATCAGAGTCTGAGTCTTCACTAAGGACTATGGGATTCTTCTTAGTGTTTGGCTTAGGTTTAATCCAGGCCAGTCTCGATATGAGTCGAGCATTCGTTTTACCTTTGTTGTCGACAGTACGGTTACCCTTAACCTTCTTACTCACAGGCATTTTTATAGCCTCAACCTTGTATGTTACAACGTTGGGTAGGTCGATATCAGGGCTGACCGAGGGTTTGGGAGAGGGTAGAAGGGAATGAAAAGGCACGGGTGGCCCGACCTTAGTCTCACTAACCACAGACTTATCAACTTCGACAGACTTTGAATCAACAAAACCATTCCGAGAGAGAAAATCTTGCCAACTATCGTCGTGGAGGTTTAAATGATGAACGACGATAAGTCTGATCAGGCCATGATGAAACAAGCTACTGTTGTCCTTTTCTCATTTAAACCTCTTAGCCATTTTATAAAGACTACGATGGAAATAAAATGGCATATTCAACGGATAACCCATGAAATTCATTAACAGTCGACGGTGATAAAGAAAAACTAGTCCATACCGACCCTCACAGGTCACGAATTGTTTAACCACTATCAAAAGATCATGCCACCTTGCTTTAAGCGTCGAAATAGGCATACCTTTGTCACAGGATGTGACCTTCCATGAGACAAACAATAATGACCATGGAACCTCCTCAACTTTAGAGTTTTTAAACCATTGCTGGCCCGTGGCTACTAATCTTGTGGCAGAGCTGATGAACTCTTCATCGATTTCAAGATGAATGTCACCTATTTTGTCCCTACACCCATCAAAAGTCATGGAAAACTGTTGTGCAACAAACATATTAAAACCCTCAAACCTCTATACAAACATGAGCCAACCATTGTCTTGTAAATTTTTTTGGGCGTTATCGAACAGTAGTAGGGCTTGACTACCGTTCGACTCAATTCACACCACCGGTGCCAAGGAGATGAACGATGTGAACAAGAAGGGTTTGAACGCATCGTACACAGGAGAAGAATGCTCACAGTTTTACCCAATGCTAACAGAGGTGAAACAAGAATAGGGGTAAGCATTAATGACATCATGCGAAGGTGGTGGAGCTATTTCTGTCCATGCAGAATAGTCATTACTATGGTACAACCGTCGGCGCTTTCAACTATTCAAATCACAACGCATACGTGATACAACTATGCCACTTCAATCAATTAATTGAAACCTTTGGTAAGTGGATAAACCATTCGCGCAATCAAAATTTATGCCATAGTTTTAAAACCAAACACACAAATCGAAACCAATACCAAGTGTTGTATGAAACGATTCACACCAAGGGTTTAAACCATAATACCAATGCTTTTTCATATAATCAATATGCCAAGTGAATTGATCAAATAACATGTAGATCCAATTACCAATGCATCACAACTCAGTCACTCATGAAACAAAATTACATAATCAATCAAAGAATGTCAAATGAGTACAGATCAAAAGGGGCTTTCCAACTGCATAATGATAAGTAAAATGTAAACGCAATGGGCATATCGACAAGAATGATAATGAAAATACAGTGAATATTTTAATGCGACTTTGAAAGACCAAGTTTTCACGCTTACAGTCGTGAAAACAAGAACGAAGGTAAGTGTGTAAATAGCGCAAAAATAAAAGTGTTGTTTATTTGAGAATTGCAATGAAAAATCGAGGTTTGCAAAACATTGGTGTAGGCAGCTTATAAGGACGGTAAAAAATGTGAATTGGCTGCCAACAATGGTGACACACGGGTAGAAACAATTATCTCTACCAAAAGAGCAAATTCAGATTAGGTCAGCAAAAATAATTCCAACTCAAAAACAACAACCAGAAAATCATATAAACATCATCATTAATCAACTATTCCAACAGTGTTTTCAAAGGTGAAAACAAATAACAATCTTAAGACAAGCGAATCACGATATTAAAGATAAAATATCCAATACTGTTGACAGAGCCACTGCTGCCAGCAAGTGTCCATAGCCTCGACAGGGTTTCCATTTAACCCACTCTGACATCTGTATCCTGCCAAGAAGTTCCAAATCAAAATAAAGGACATTTTATGGTTAAAAGGTTTCTTATTTGCAAATTTTCATAAACTCGACATTGCTTCGCTGCCAGCGGGCCTGTTCAGTACCTCGACGAAGTTGTCTTCCCATCATGCATGCATTTACCCACTTCCAGCAGACCTGTTCAACATCCCGACAGGTTTACAAGCACTTCCCATAGCTCTATTAATGTTTTTTTTTTTTTTTTAAAGGTATATAGTTGAGCGGGGTGACGCTGAAAATCATGATATTTTAACATATTTTTTTTAGACCTCATCAGAATTTTTTAGAACTGTCCTTTATTAAGATCCATAGATGTTTCATTTACAAAAACAACTTCCTAAGGTAGGGAGAGATCTTCTGAGTCATTCCCTTAAGGAATAGGGATAGCGTAAAAAGATAATAGATGATCATGACAATCTTTACTCAGAGATTGAAATTAGTCAACTTCTTTTAAACAAAAAACTTTTTGTCAACACAGATATAAATTTCAGAAATATATGATTGATGTTTATACAATTTTCTTAGCAGTTATTTCAGTGAAGGAATTTTCTGTTTTCTTTATCTGAATAGCTCAGTATACATGTATGTGTATCTCCAAAAACATAAACTAATAAACTTCAAAGGGGAAATTAAAAACAAAAAGCAAACGGAAAAAAAATAAAAAATAAATAAATAAATAAATAAAAGAAAAATATGTACATAGTATACAAGGGTTGTTGTCAAGCAAATTATCTTTTCAGGGCTTGGCCATTCACCGAATAGGTGTCAGACTGTCTCTCTAGATTTTGCAATCGAAAAGAACTGGGACCTAACTTTTCAACAATTAAAAACGGTCCAAGCCACAAGTTTTGAAATTTCGTGTGCTCTCCCTTTCCCTCATGTGGTTTGTCCCATTTCAGGACGAGGTCACCTACTTCGAAATTCCTATCAGAAGAAGAGTTAGAATCGAACCATCTTTTAACCAATAGTTGATGCTGATCTAACTTACGTTTAGCTTGGGCTCTTACCTCTTCTAGCTTCATCAAAGCGTTAATTCAATTTTCCAAAGGGGGGAAATCTTCTTCTTGGATTTTTTGCAACAACTGTAGTGAAGGAAGAAGAATGTGAGGTGGAAGAATTGCTTCTCTGCCATAAACGAGAAAAAAGAGGGAGTTACCTACAGCAGCTTTTGGTGTTACCCTATCATCCCACAACGCGTTTAACAGTGCATTGTGCCAATTTTTGTGATTTTCAACCACCGTTCTCTTGATGATTTTAATCAAGTTCTTATTTGTTGATTCTACCAATCCGTTGCCCTGGGGGTAATAGCTAGCGGAATACTTTAGTTTGATTCTTTTTTCCAAAGAGAAATCGCTCATCTCAAGAGAGGAAAAGTAAGAAGCATTACCGAATACTAAACAGTCAGGGATACCAAAACGAGTGATAATATTCGAATTTAGAAAGGCAATTACCTGACTGGTGTTGACGGTTCTTAACGCAGTAGATTTAGACCATCGGGTAAAGTAATATGTGATTGTCACAATAAACTTGCGCTGTTGTGAGGACGGGTGGTTGATTGGACCTATATGATATCAAGGACCCACTACTGAAAAGGAGAATCTACTGAAACGGGTTGTAAAGGAAAGGCTGGTTTTTGTAACCGCCCTGATGCTTTCTGACAAATGGTACATTTACGACACAAGGAATAGGCGTCTCTAAAAAGCGTGGGCCAGTAATAACCAGCTCTTAAAACCTTATGGTTAGTGGTGTCACTGCCAAAATGACCACCATCTTCTTCTGCATGCAACTCTAGCAATACTTTCTCTGCTTCGTCTTTTTCAAGACAACGCATCAGTACGCCGTCAAAAATTTGACGAAACAGGATACCATTAACTAGATGAAAGGAGGTAGACTTTAATCTCAACGCTCTTCTTTTAGTGGGGTTCAAGTGACGGGGGGCTGACCCATTTTCAATACAGAATCTTATATCATCATACCACCGACTGACAGAGTTTTGTGCGCAATAGATTACATTTTGATTGTGTTGTCCTGGGTTTGACATATCGCTTTCTTCTTGCTGTCCTGTTGTTGAATCAGTAACTAACTTTCATAACCCCTAGCCTTTCACTATCTGAGCTAGGGTGATTTCTAATTCGTACTCCTGCAAGGAGGTGACCCAGTTAGCCCTCTTTTCACCTAGTCCCTTCTGCACTAACAGGTTCCTGACGGCTGGGTAGGGGACAATGACTTTCGTCCTTGACTTCAAAAGATAGGACTGGAAGTGCTTGACTGCTTTGAAAACAACATAGGCTTGTTGATCTACCACTGGGTAATTAATTTTAGTGCCTTTGAAAGCAGAGCTCATAAAGGCAATGGGTACTTCAATGTTCTCGACATTCTTTCGAGTTAAGACGGCGACATAGGAACGGTCAAAAGCAAAAGTGTAGAGTGTAAAGTCTTGAGAAAAATCGGGGCTCATGAGAGACAGAGCGTCTATTATGGCCTTATTTACTGCATTAAAAGCTTGATTTTCTAGGGGCCCCCAATGATATTGGGTGTCTTTCTTAATTAGGTTCTACAAACGTCTGACCATCTCGGAGAAAATCGGGACAAATCTTCTCACAAAGTTAATCTGGCCTAAGAAAGACTGCATAGATTTTTCAAATGTAGGGGAGGGAAGCTTCGCAATGACTTGAGTCCTTTCGGGGTCAATAATCATCCCTTCACTTGACACAATAAATCCCAAGAGTTTACCCTGTTCTACTGCAAAGATGGATTTTTTAAGATTTAAGGAGATGCCGTATTTACGACATCACTGTAGAATGGCTCATAAGTGAGCTAGATGATCGGTTTTGTTTTTAGAGAAAAAAGTAACATCATCTAAGTAAACTACGACAAATTGATTGATTAAGCCTCGGAAAGCAATGTCCATTGCTCTCTAGAAAGTGGCACCAACATTAATCAATCCAAAGGGCATTTTTCGATAAGCATAAGTGCCCCACACGGTACGGAAGGTAGTTTTAAGTTGGTCTGGAGGAGACATCAGGACTTGGTTGTACCCTGAGAAACCATCCAGTAAGGATAGCCTCTCAGAACCAGATACCTATTGAAGGATCTGTTCCATGGGTGGAACAGGATATTTGTCTTTTTCAGACGCTCTATTAAGGTTTCGGAAATCGACACAGAGTCGGATTTCCCCACTTTTCTTCCAAACTGGGACAAGGTTAGAAACCCATTGAATGTGCCTAATAAGAAAAATTATCTTAGCATCTAGGAGCTTATTCAATTCTTTTTGAATGGTCGGTTCGAGCTTAGGGTGCATTTTTCTCAATTTTTGTTGAAAGGGTAAGGTTTGAGGCTTCATAGGAATGACATACTGTATGATGTTAGGGTCGAAAGTTTTAAGGTCATCATACATCCATGCAAAGACATCTTTAAATTCTTTGAACAATTTAATAAATGCAGCTTTTTCTTGTTGAGAACACCCCAACCCTAGATTTATGCACTGAGGATTTTCATTAGTTCCTAAGATTACTTTTTGTTATGATAATGAGGAACTATTAGTTTTACAGTTGACCGATTTTTTGAATTTATCTTGAAAATCGTAAAATTTCTCTAATCTAACGACAGATTTAGGGATCGAGTTTACCATGTCCAATGAAGATTTAGGAGTTCTCAGATCTAGTATTACTGTGAAATCGCGCAAATTGTCATCGTGCATGCGTTCGTCTATCACCGCGCCTTGAAAATTTTATTCCATGTGCAGAAAGTTAATAATCTGTTGATCGTTGTCAAAGACTCTCCAGTTTGTGATGTTGTTGGGAACGGATGGCCTGAACAACAGCTCGATGAAGAATGCATCTAGGGATAAGCCTTCTGTAGGAAAGAGTTTAGAAGCTACATTAGCTAATAATCTGCTTCAGAGTTATTCAATCTAGGAATAGAATTTATATTGAAAGAAGAAAATTTATTCATTAAATTCCATACTTCGGATTGGTAGCTTTTGAGATGCGGAGACAGATAGTGGATAGAATCTCTTACCTGTCTAACCACTATTTCGGAGTTGCCAAAGACGATCAAATTTTGAATGATTTTTTGAGACCTTGCAGTAAAGCCTCATATTCTGTAGTATTGTTAGTACATTCAAATTCCAACCTACATGCAATCAATGTTTTGTTACCTATCAGATCGATAATGATGCAGCCTACACTAGCTCCTTCTTTGGACTTTGACCCGTCGAAATAAAGAGACCAAATTTGATTTCCATTGGGTACATGAGATCGTTGCGTAAAAGCTGTTGGCTACACATATGCTACAATCTCATACTATTGTTCTGGATTGGTGATAGTTGAATCCTCGGCCATGAAATTGCCAAAAAAGGTGTCCATCCCTTGTACTTCAGGTGAATCAGCAGAAGGTGTAAATGGTTCGTTGGGATCGTTCAAATCTGTGACTATGAACTTAAGGTAGCGTTCATGATTTACCTTGATCTTGTTGGGCTTGTTGTTCTCTGGAAGTCATAGATGAGACCAATCTGTCGCGAAATAACCGTGTAGCTGCTCCGACCAGTCCCTGCTTATAAACAGACCATACACTTATGGAATATCCATAACAATTATATCAATGACTTGATGAACCTTGGGGTTAGACGATAATCTTATGTGCACATTCTTTAGTTCGCCTATAACTTTAACATTGGTCAGATCAAGTTGTATGATTTTTTAAGGTGGAGGGTTCAACTTCAGCATTAATCTTTTGGAATACAGACCATGGCATCACATTGGATGACGCTCCTGAGTCTACCATACAATTGTGCACGTTTCTATTAAATATTTCGAAGGTTAACAAAAATGGAGGTACATTTTTGCGAGTACTAAGGGTAGTAGTTTGCAACTTTTTACTCGCAGTTTCTAAAGCTACTTTATCTACATTATTTACATTACTTACAGGAATGCTTCCTTTATCTTGAGGATCAGGATTGTTTTTAGTGGAATTCTTCTGAGGAACTTTGTTCTGCACAACCTTGTTACCGCTTGAATTACCATTTTTGCCATTTTCTGAGATATTCTGTAACATTTTTTGTAGCAGGAATGGAAATTTCAATAACTCATAAACAAAAATGTTAGCTCTCAATTTTTTAAGATCTTCAACTACATCATAATCTAAGTTGGGGTTCACATTACTCTGTTTAGTCTCAGCTGGTTTAGATGGCTTTGTTGGTGGAGTTGTAGTGTTTTCGGCAGAAGGTTTGTTGGTTGTCTTACTCCTGGTATTATAAGGATGAACTGTCTTGAAGTTATCTTGAAAGATGTTATCCGAGAAGTGTCCAAAAATGTTTGGAGAAGACTCATCTTCTTGAACTGTCTCTTGTTCAAATACCTCCTCTGGAATCTTAGGAGGCATCAAGTTATCTTGGGCTTCTAGAATCATTTGAAGGGCGCATTGCAGACTTTCTAGATTAAGGCCTTCGGTGGTTGGATTAGGTCGATTGGTATGAAAAGGCTTCCGGAACAGGGGTTTGTAAGGCCCTTTGCTCGAAGAAGCTTCTTCGGTCATCCTCTTTAAGTATATAACTTGATTTGACAATTTTTGAACAACTTTAGTTAAATTTTCTAAATCCGAGCTTTCAGGTTGTGTTTTACTTTGAGAAGGTCTCGGGAAGATTTCGATCTTCTTTTTGGAAAAAGAACTAGTCTCTGTTTTGTTGCTAGTAGAGTCTTTAAGATTAAGAATATCTTTTTCAATCTGGCTAGCCTCCTCGAAGGCTTCTAACAACATGGATTTCTTAGATATTTTAACCCAAATAGCTATACTTTGATGCAAGGCTTTAGGGTAGTATGTTATTATAAGACTCTCGGCAAGCATGGAATCCATGGGGATTCAGTTTTTAAGTGTTAAGAATCTTTGATTAAAGTCTTTAAGTTTTTATTTTAGGTTCATTCTTAAGATAAAAAGGTCCATGACTAGGACTTCCGGAGGCTTACCGTCTTTGAACTTTTCCAAAAAGCATGACTCAAACTTTTCCCAAGACACGATGGTATGGGGTTGCTGGGAAAAGTACCATGTAGATGCATTTCCCTCAAAAGTATAGGGGACAACCTACAGACAACGTCTTCATGTTCGACATTGTGGAGTCTTATGGCTAACATAAACTTTTTAATGTGATCTTCTGTGATTTGTTTTGAGTCAGGGTCAAACTTGGGAAGCCATTTCTCCGGATGTTTAGGTAAAGGATGTTGAGCTCCAGGTATAGCTACTACATCCTGGTTGAGCCAAGGTCTAGTAGGGTTGTTCTGGTTTTCCATTGGTGTAGTGGGTGTGGAAGGCTGAGAAGGGGAATTACCTTCGTCAGAAGAATCTCCTCCAGAAGAGGAAGGAGATGATGGAGGTGGTGAAGGAGGTATTCCAGATCCTCCTACAGCAGGATTGAGGGTTGGATCTATAGGGTTCACAGTGAGGTTAGTGCATCCGAGTTGTTCTATGATATCAGAGAAATCCAAAGGTTGGTCCAACGGACGGTTTGGTTGCCTCAAACGGGCTAAGGCACTGTGTGTTCTTATAAGAGATTGACAAACAATCTCTTGTATGTCACCACCTGTAGGATTTGGGGTTACTGGCTCAACTGTGATCCGTGGATCGTCGGTTGAAGTAGTTGTTGTTTGAGGGGGAATATTATCGTTCGAATGGCTTCTAGTCACTATAGGTGAGCAATTATGTGGTGGAGGAGTCTTGCGACCACTACGTGCCATTAATTAATTTCAAGCCCTCCTTCTAGTGCCATTTGTTGATGGGCGAAATTGACCGTCCGTCAACTAGGAGAGTGGATCTGGTCTGGGGTTGTCTAAATAACCCAAGACGTTTGGAATAACCCACCCTGACGAGTTTAGCGGCTCCTGTAGTGTACCAATTCACTACCCAGGTTCACCCAAACCTCTCGGTTCACCATTCATTACATGGATTTAAAAACAAATGCATTTAACCAGAATTAAACACACTTAACAACTCAGAGTAAAATATATGGGTNNNNCTATAATTAAATGTTCCATAGCATTCATCATTAATTCATTTACACAGCGAAAACATGATACATAAGCAGCCAATCACGCATAACATGATCAAAGCATAATTCAAATACTTATCTTTTAACAGTTGTAGAAAACACCAACCGAGTGCAGGCCTTCCACAAACCTCCCAGCCTTAGACCACACTGTTCATCAGCTCAATAGTGGGTCACCCCCGAGCTGGGACCGAGCTCCACCCCAAGGCAAGGAATCCTAGGCTAGGCTGAAATTACAGGGAAGACATCACATAAATATCTGGAAGGATTCTTCCCAAAGATACCATCTTACGCCCACTACTACTAGACCCTCATTCCCCACATGCTTGTTCCACCCGGGAGTATACACCTTCACACGCACAGTCCATCGGTTCTAACCTCCCCTTCTGGGTCTCGACAACAGGTCGGATCAGGAAGTCTCAGAGCCCGTAGCTGGTGCTGGACACTCTCTGGAAAAAAACACTTCCCAGCAAACTCTTTTACCTGGAAAGAGTTGCTCACAGGCCTGAAAACCTGCCTCTTCAAACCACAGTCACCTCCCTCTCTTGGAGAGAGGTTACACACAGGATAAACATGAATTCACACTGGCCAGTAAGCCACGCGCAGTCCAGATCTACGTGGCCACAACCTCCAACTGGAAAACAGACACGGGCTTCTCGCACAGGCTCAACAATGGCGCATGGTCTCACGGTGTTGAATTCTAGGAAACACACGACAACAAATCCGCGCCAGGAACCACACAGAATTGAACCTCTCAGATAGGAATTGTATCAGGGTATTTCAGAAATCCACACAGGCTTTTTGGCTTTTTCGGGAATGAACAGAAGGTGCGCGCTATCTCAGCACGACAAAGAACTTTTCTGGTTCAGAGGATGAAAACTGGGTAATCCTACAGAGGTCGTACGGGTTCACGCTCAGACGTTCCCGTCGAATAGAGAAACTTACGCAGCAGTTGACGGAAATGGGAGCCGAAACCCCCAACACGGCTTGCTTCGACAGTTTTAACTGCATGCACATGGGTTGACACTTGTCACCCATAAAGCTCGTTCCTTCACATTTGGAAGTCCCTCGTCCTTCCAAGAACTTAGGGTAAAATAATATGCACATGGCTCTTTTTGGAAATAATATTAAAATATTATTCCAGGCCTAAGCCCCCTAGGCTTAGCCCCTAAGTTTAACACCCAGCCCTTTTTCCACCTTTTAGCCCCTAGTTCCTTGCCCACTCTGTGGATGCTCAGTCCCCTTTCACTCATTCATCGTGGTCGGTCTGCACCTGGCGGTGTTTATATTTTATTAAATATTCTGCATACATACAAGTACAACAGCAGGCTCCTGGCCTTCAACACTTAGGCTCCCTGGCCTAACAAACACATAAGCCTACAGCTTATAGGAACTCGGCTCACCAGCCTATAACACATATGTACAATTTGTTTCATACATCAGGTTTATAAAGGGCTCGGCCTTGGGGACATTACAATCCCCCTCCCTTATTTTTCCACTGTCCTCAGTGCAACTTACACTATCTCTGCAAGCCTTTCAAAATTTGCAAAAAGATGCGGGTACTCTACACGCATAACTTCTTCATGCTCCATGTCGCGTCCTCAGGACCGTACCTGGTCCACTGTACCTTTACAAGCTCTATAGCTCGATTTCGGAGCTGTTTGCTTTTTCCTGTCCACTTGCAGGACACTTTCTGGTTCCACCTGAATCATATTCCAATCGATTACATGATTAGCATCAGGTATATAGATTTCTTAAGTAATGAAATATGAGATACCT
>JZKD02S0211422.1:988311-1054369 GCA_000966675.3 Picea glauca
TCTGTAAAAGGAAGGTTTGCTTCCTTTCTGCCTCTGTTCCTTCTTAAACCTCTTCTAGTTATCCCAAGCCTTCTGAAAGGTAGGTTTTTCCCTTTGCTGTTCATATAGGCATTTCGCCCTTCTTATGGTTTCTTCCATGGTCTTAGGATCGTCGTATTGAATTTTGTCACCAATGGAAGGTGGCAGTCCACTCAGATACCTCTGAATTTTAACAGCCTCATCTTTAATGAAAGGAACATACTTCAGCAGTTCCAGAAAACTTCGTTCATACTCATCGATGGTCATATTTCCCAATTTGAGTTCGAAGAACTCCTTCATATTTCTATCGTAGTATCTTTTAGTCAGGTATTTCTTCTCGAAATACCTCTTGAATTCCTTCCAAGTAACCTCTTTCTCTTTGATGTGTTGCACCTGCACAAACTGATCCCACCACATGGATGCCTTTCCTTTCAGTTGGTACATTGCAATTCTTCCTTCTGCATGAGAAGAATAATTTTGCAAATGGAAGTATTTCTTCATGCCAAGCAACCATGTCTCAACATCTTCTTCCTTCTTATGCTCCCCATCAAATGTTGGAGGTTTAATTTTGTTCATCTCTCATTTCAATTCCTCCCTTCCAGATTTTTGATGTTTTCTGGTAGGTGATGGGCTTGAACTGTTGTGTGCCTTACTGCCAGAACGTCTTTGGGAGCGACTGTGATGTTGGCTATCACTCCTCGACCTACTTCTTCTTCCACGAGTTCTTCGACTCTCTGTCGTACTTGAGTCTCTTCCTTTCTCAAGTTTCTTCTCTATTCTTTCCAGACTCTGCATGAATCTTAAGTTTAATTTCCCCTGCCGATATCTGACTTTCATGAGCTTTCGGCTATCAGCTCGGCATTCCTTAGCCTCTCTTTGTAACTCTTCAATGATTTTCATCATATGTCCTTCCTTATCCATCTCTTTTCCATGCCAATTAGAGTGTGATCCCTTGACTCCTTGGTTAACATCCTTTCCTTCTTGTTCATCTTCCATTTCAGGGATAATTGGCATTCTTCCCCACTCCATACTTGGCATTGATTGTCTGGAGTTTTGGCCTCTGTTGTATTCGGAACACACACTGTGAAATCCAATTCAAATTGTTAGGCCATTAAAATTCATGAATATCCCACACTATTCATAATTAATACAAACAAGAATAAAAGTTAATTTGGCTTCACAAGTTCTCTGAATTCTGTATGGCTTTGTGGTTTACTATCCTCTCAGATTCCCAATCTCCGATAAGCCCTTCTTTTTATGTGCTAGCTCTCCTGGGCCTAGCCCTTGACTCATATGACCATGCGCCAAGACCGTGGTCATTTCCCCCACGTGACTATCCCTATCGGAGTTTCGGCACTTGCGCTGTCAATAGGCGCATGTCCTCACAACTCCCAATTCTCCGATCTCCAATATGCCTTAGCTTTCCAAGCTAAGCCCTATTCGATGTGACCGTTGTCTCGTGACCCAGGCCTCAACCCTTATCAGGGTTCGAGGTTTCTCAATATCAATGCCCCCAAAACGCTTTACAGTGGAATCCCCGATTTCCCGATATGCTTTTATACTGGCTCACTCCCTCAGCTCAGCCTCTGGTCCTCATGACCATACTATATGACCTCTACCCTACCACATCAGGTTTTCGGCGATTTCAACGTCATGCTCATATGCTCACGGGATCTCCGATGGGTCCCAGTCATTGACTCATCAACAATCCTTTCTCCTGTTGCTATGAATCTGCCACCTGTCCTCCTGATAGTCGGTGTGGCCCCCACGCACCTAAGCCTTATCGGGAATTCACGTATCGCGATTTTCCCGTGCTCGAAACCTTTGCCTTCGGATTCTCCGATATCCCGATGCCCGATATCCGATGCGCCTTTAGCTTTAACACATCGCGGTCAAGTCAGGTCCATGTGACCTACGTTCATATGACCACAGTCATACGCTTTTGTTGGGTTTTCGGGGTTCGGGGTTTCAAGGTATATGACTCACTCGTCACTGGGGTTCCCGATTTCCCGAATTCTAAAATCCCGATTTTCGATGAGTGACCTTTCTATCGGGACTTTCCCGTTGATCCTCCATCACCGGTGGATTTACTCCTTGTTGGGACTTTTCCCGATGGTGCAGATCTCTGACACGTGTCCACTAAATGAACGATCTAGATCTTGTCGCGAATTCGCGGATCGCGATTTCGTGTGACAAGATTTCTACATGCTCGAGAACTCCGATTCTCCGAGTTTCGACTCTCTCTAGGATTATGACATGTGTCCTCCCGAGATTTACGGCTATGATCCCCCCTCTGGTTTTCGAGAATCACTAGGTCTCGATTCTCTTTAGTTCGAATATCCCGACGCCTCTTCGAGATTTCTCCTCTACCCATGAGGACT
The DNA here is from genome assembly GCA_000966675.3 of Picea glauca. NCBI lineage: Eukaryota > Viridiplantae > Streptophyta > Pinopsida > Pinales > Pinaceae > Picea > Picea glauca. The sequence goes on from JZKD02S0211422.1 coordinate 990,711, forward strand.
TAAGTCCCGCGTGACTTTCGTCAACTCGGACGGTTGGCGGTTAATCCCGTAGGGATTTGACGACTCACGCTCCTCCCGAGTTTCAACTCCTGTGCAATATCAAGAGGTTTTAAACCTCGTGCACGTTCTACAGATCTGGTGGTTGCAAGGGTTTGTCTTCCCTCCCGAACAGATCCGACGGGTCTCACACCATCAGTGTAGAAACCTGTCTTCCTATGGTCCTAGACCATACCAACTGTAGTTTCACAACACCGCTAAACCTCCTGAGCTTATAAACGTGGTCAAGCAACTACTTGACGCATTGGAACAAACTAACATCCGAAATTGGCCATTCCAGGCCCAATTTCTCCTCACATTTTCGGTCCAACGACCGCTCCACTGGACCATCTAGGCTCAGTGTCGAAACCTTGGCTCTGATACCAATTTGTAGTGTACCAATTCACTACCCAGGTTCACCCAAACCTCTCGGTTCACCATTCATTACATGGATTTAAAAACAAATGCATTTAACCAGAATTAAACACACTTAACAACTCAGAGTAAAATATATGGGTACTGCTATAATTAAATGTTCCATAGCATTCATCATTAATTCATTTACACACTGAAAACATGATACATAAGAAACCAGTCATGAATAACATGATCAAAGCATAATTCAAATACTTATCTTTTAACAGCTGTAGAAAACACCAATTGAGTGCAGGCCTTCCACGAACCTCCCAGCCTTAGACCACACTATTCATCAGTTCAACAGTGGGTCACCCCCAAGCTGGGACCGAGCTCCACCCCAAGGAAAGGAATCCTAGGCTAGGCTGAAATTACAGAGAAGACATCACAGAAATATCTGGAAGGATTCTTCCCAAAGATGCCATCTTACGCCCACTACTACTAGACCCTCATTCCCCACATGCATGTTCCGCCCGGGAGTATACACCTTCACACACACAGTCCATCGGTGCTAACCTCCCCTTCTGGGTCTCGGCAACAGGCCGGATCAGGAAGTCTCAGAGCTCGTAGCTGGTGTTGGATACTCTCTGGAAGAAAACACTTCCCATCAAACTCTTTCACCTGGAAAGAGTTTCTCGCAGGCCTAAAAACCTACCTCTTCAAACCACAGTCACCTCCCTCTCCTGGAGAGAGGTTACACACAGGCTAAACACGAATTCACACTGGCTAAGCCACGCGCAGTCCATCTCTGCGTGGCCACAACCTCCAACTGGAAAACAGACACGGGCTTCTCGCACAGGCTCAACAATGGCGCATGGTCTCACGGTGTTGAATTCTGGGAAATGTACGACAACAAATCCACGCCAGGAACCACACAGACTCGAACCTCTCAGAGAGGAATTGTATCAGGGTATTTCAGAAATCCACACAGGGTTTTCGACTTTTTCGGGAATGAACAGAAGGTTCGTGCTATCTCAGCACGACACAGGCCTTTACTGGTTCGGAGGATGAAAACTGGGTAATCCTGCAGAGGTCCTACGGGTTCACGCTCAGAGGTTCCCGTCGAATGGCGAAACTTATGCAGCAGTTGACGGAAATGGGAGCCGGAACCCCCAACACTTGTCACCCATGAAGCTCGTTCCTTCACATTTGGAAGTCCCTCATCCTTCCAAGAACTTAGGGTAAAATAATATGCACATGGCTCTTTTTGGAAATAATATTAAAATATTATTCCAGGCCTAAGCCCCCTAGGCTTAGCCCCTAGGTTCAACACCCAGACCTTTTTCCACCTTTTAGACCCTAGTTCCTTGCCCACTCTGTGGACGCTCAGTCCCCCTTCACTCATTCATCGTGGTCGGTCTGCACCTGGCGGTGTTTATATTTTATTAAATATTCCGCATACATACAAGTACAACAGCAGGCTCCTGGCCTTCAACACTTAGGCTCCCTGGCCTAACAAACACATAAGCCTACAGCTTATAGGAACTCGGCTCACCAGCCTATAGCACATATGTACAATTTGTTTCATACATCAGGTTTATAAAGGGCTCGGCCTTGGGGACATTACAGCTCCGTTAACCGATCTAAGTCCTAAGGAAACAAAAGAAAACTACTATAAATTAACTAATCTAACTAAAAATAACTATTAAAACAAACTAATAAACTAATCTAACTAAAAATAACTATTAAAACAAACTAAACAAATCTAACTATTATATATACAATCTACTATGTAACACTATGCTAACTCTAAGAAATTAAATATCTAACTACTAGCAGAAATAAATCTTATTCACAAATGTACAATATTTACAATTTATAGATTTGTATGGAAACCTGAAAAACTTATTAATATTTTGTTCTAAGACAGCGAGAGCTATTGTTTTTTTATTTTTATAATTTTATGAAAAAGAAATAAACTGAAAACTAACTAAACTAAGCAACTAAAATACTAACTCTAACTACAAATCTAAACTACACATATATCTAACTAAACTACTTAAATTATACTAACAAATTAACTATCAAATAAATAACAAACTAACCTGAAGAAATGCTCCAGGTTTGTCCTGGATGATGATTGTATTAGCTGATCAGAGGGAGGAAAGCTGCACCGAATTATCCACGAGCTTCTCGTAAACTAGAAGCTACTATGCTCTTCAAATATAATTATAGGACAAACGATACATAAAAAAAAATTACAACAATCTTATGATTTATAAATCTTCACAGTTAGATAAATCTATATGCAAAGATCTATACAAAATGATTCAATTAACGAAGAAGAGAAATATGTGATTCATTAACTGAAACAAAGTAATTGTTGTACTTTTAAATAATGAAAGAAATCAGATATGGATAACCCTTTAATTAAATCACATCATCCTGCAATAGATTATGATAGCTAAAGTAGTCTATAATCAACTGCAAACTGATATGTATAAAACTTGAAACAAAAGATTGATATATTGAAAGTGAAAGCTGTTACAAGACATCAACTCTCGTCTCAATTTATATCATAAATCCATAGCCTAGTTCTCCCACAAGTGAGGATGCCCCTTATTACAAAAAATAATAAGTATTTAAAGACCTCCTACAGGGTAAAACATCCCTGTGGAAGTTATCAAAACTGTTTACAGAAAATCTGGGATGATATCCCAAGTTCCTATCTCTAACTCAAATAACAACTTAAAAATAAAACTATATCACATAAATATCTCCTAGACTGCCACAGCATGCCCAATGCAATTCGAATGTACCTAAAAGAGGTCAAAACAGGACAAGTTAAGAGGATATTATGTTGATAAAGTTGATAAAAATCTAATTCTAAAGACTAGCTACAGAATCTTCCGATTCTGTAGCTGGTCTAAATCAAACACAGAATCGTATTAAAATCAATTCAAATCTTAGAAAATACATTCAAACTATCAAAAGATATTTGATTGATAAAAGCCTCATTCAAATAGACACTTGTATGCAAATTGAACAAACTAAATCAAATGATAACCTAGATAGCTACACTCTGTTTAATTTGTTATAACCAATTTGGGTAGACAACATCGTATTGGATAACTGAATAGTAATGAAATCGTTTTAACAATCAATTGAAATCACAAATAGTTGCTTCAACTATCCACAATATCACTTCGAATCCAAACCAAATTAACAGGATCGTTTTCTCAAATTGATCGCACTATATTAAACATAACAAACGATCCATGCTATTAGCGAATCAAATCAAAACTGGTATACAAATGAAATCATAATAGAATTAATAGGTTGATAACAGGGTCTATAAGAGTCTTCCAATCATTTGTTATTGCCAATTGGGGGTAGGCAAAATCGATTGACTTTCAACGAAATCATTACTTGAATTCATTTCAAAACAAATTGTTAACTGAATTTTATCATACGAATTCAACAGAGATGACATATGTCGATCTGAGTTTAACAAACTCAGTTTTGAAAATTAAAATCAATAGAGTAGCATCAAGTCTATTTTCGATACGAATCCAACTCATAAAAACAATCGTGCTAACTCAAGATACGCAGCAATCCAATCAAAACAAGAGTGAATCGAACAGTTTGAGTTTAACATAGTCGTTATGAATCAAACAGTTCCATGATTTCGGCGAAGAGATCTTTGGCACATGTCAAATATAATCCAAATTCGAACGAGAATGTTGACAAAACATAGTCATTTTTTCCAATTTTAATAGACTATATCGTAATTATCAAGCCAATTCAATCCTTTGAAATCGTTTCAAAAATCGAATCATAAAAACTAAATCAGGGTCGTTTTGATCCAACCACAACGAAATTATATCAAATCAAAACATAGTAGTGCTATAATTTTAGCATAAAAACCTCCTGTTTAGGTTAGATACAAACAAAAATCCAAGCGAAAGAAAAAACCATTGATTTCATTAACTCAAATCAACAGAATTATTCAAAACGAATCAAACTTAGTGAAAACTGATCAATTGCTAAACTTGGCATGACCAAATCGTGTAACCAAATCATCACTTCATTTATTTTTAGCAAAACGAAAACAATGTACAGCATCCACAACATAACCATTTTTGATATGGCTATGACAGAGTCATTTCGAACAATGGACAGAGTTATTTGAAAACCAGACTCAATTCATTATATTAATCCTAGCAATTCATAGAACAGAATTGATATCGAAATTCATACCTGGATGATGAGCAGACAACTTGGTCATGATAGTTCGGAATTTATGAAGGCTGTAGCCAATTCGACATTCCTAAATACGATGGAACCAATGGTTTTTTGCTCCTTTTCATTAGCTTGAAGCTTATCCCTTTGTCTTGTCAATACTGTAACTTGGTTTTCCAATGATTTGATTTTTGACTGTAATAAGGGAACGTCTGTATAGTAGCATTCCAACCACACATTACATTGGTTGCATGAAGACTGCCTGAGCTTCAAAATTGTAGGTGAGGGTTTGTTTAAAACACCGAGAGTTTCATTAGGTAGCTTGATCCCAGGGTAGCTAGGATTTTTCTTTAAGCACGGGGGAAAATTAGAAACGAAATCATAGGGTGGCTCCGAGCACAGACCTTGGGAATAAGGGTACTCATGAGCCAGGAAGCGCTCGATATCAAAGTCTGAGTCTTCACTGAGGACTATGGGCTTCTGCTCAACATTTGTCTTAGGTTCATTCTGGGCCAGTCTCGATATGAGTCGAGCATTCTTTTTACCTTTGTTGTCGACAGTAGGGTTACCCTTAACCTTCTTGGTCACAGGCGTTTTTACAGCCTCAACCTTGTCTATTACAACATCGGGTAGGTCGATATCAGGGATGACCGAGGGTTTGGGAGAGGGTAGAAGGGCATGAAAAGGCACAGGTGGCCCGACCTTAGTCTCACTAACCATAGACTTATCAAGTTGGACAAACTCTGAATCAACAAAACCATTCCGAGAGAGAAAAGCTTGCCAACTATCGCCATGGAGGTTTAAATGATGAACGACGATGAGTCTGATTAGGCCATAGTGAAACAAGCTACTATCGACCTTTTCTCGTTTAAACCTCTTAGGCATTTTATAAAGACTACACTGGAAATAAAATGGCATATTCAACGAATAACCCATGAAATTCATTAACAGTCGAAGGTGATAAAGAAAAACCAGTCCATACCGACCCTCACAGGTCACGAATTTTTTAACCACTATCAAAAGATCATGCCACCTTGGTTTAAGCATGGAAATAGGCATACCTCTGTCATAGGATGTGACCTTCCATCAGACGAACAATAACGGCCATGGCACCTCCTAAACTTTAGAGTTTTTAAACCATTGTTGGCCCGTGGCTACTAATCCTGTGGCAGAGCTGATGAACTCTTCATCGATTTCAAGATGAATGTCACCTATTTTGGCCCTACACCCATCAAAAGTCAGGGCAAACTGTTGTGCAACAAACAGAGTAAAACCCTCAAACCTCAGTGGAAACGTGAGCCAACCATTATCTTGTAAATCTTTCCGGGCGTTATCGAACAGTAGCAGGGCTTGACTATCGTTCAACTCAATTTGCACCACCGGTGCCATGTAGATGAGCGATGTGAATGGGAAGGGTTTGAACGCAGCATACACAGGAGAAAAACGCTCACAGGCTTACCCGATGCTAGCAGAGGTGAAACAAGAATAGGGGTAAGCATAAATGACATCGTGCGAAGGTGGTGGAGCTATTTCTGTCCATGCAGAATAGTCATTACCATGGTACAACCGTCGGCGCTTTCAACTATTCAAATCACAACGCATGCATGCTACAACTATGCCACTTCAATCAGTCAATCAAAACCTTTGGTAAGTGGATAAACCATTCGTGCAATCAAAAGTTATGCCATAGTTTTAAAACCAAACACACAAATCAAAACCAATACCAAGTGTTGTATGAAAGGATTCACACCAAGGGTTTAAACCATAATACCAATGCCTTTTCATATAATCAATATGCCAAGTGAATTGATCAAATAACATGTAGATCCAATTACCAATGCATCACAACTCAATCACTCATGAAACAAAATTACATAATCAATCAAAGAATGTCAAATGAGTACAGATCAAAAGGGTTTTGCCAACTACATAATGATAAGTAAAATGTAAACGCAATGGGCATATCAACAAGAATGATAACGACAATTCAGTGAAGATTTTAATGCGACTTCGAAAGACCAAGTTTTCACGCTTACAGTCGTGAAAACAAGAACGAAGGTAAGTGTGTAAATAACGCAAAAATAAAAGTGTCGTTTATTTGAGAATTGCGACGAAAAATCAAGGTTTGCAAAACATTCGTGTAGGCATCTTATAAGGATGGTAGAAAATGTGAATTGGCTGCCAACAGGTCACAAATTTCACATTTGGAGGTTCAAAAGGATATCTTTTGGGTACTTGGATCTCAAGCTTGAAAATACCTTTAGCATAAACATTCCCCTCCGGTATGTCGATTTGAGCTTCAAGGCTAATGAGGAAATTATCATTGGAAGGCCATGCTTACATTCTGGGAGAAGGACCTATTTGAATCCTTTTTAGTTCTCTCTACATGTGTGTGATGATTCGATCTATCTATGTTTTCAGTGAAACAAAGTATGAATTTTCATTCATTTTTATTCCCTTGCCTCTTTTACTATAATCCTTTCAAACAAATTGTTTAAATCATGGATTCTCTATTTGTTTGAGATTCTTGTAACCTTGACGTATCGTCTATGTTATGACTCCTCTTGGTGTATTTCTTCATGAGTTATTTAACAATTCATGCTTCCTCTATATTTCTATTCTAACTTAGTCAATGGTTGGTTAAAATTTGAATTCTATTTGTTGTCTTTGTGATTGTTCTTGGACAAATTGTTTTTTTTTGGAGTTATAAGGTGTTTTTTCAAAATTTTACAAGACCCGCCCGAAATTGAATAAAGGGGGTCTTATGATCCTTGTGTGTTCCTAAATCACTATTGGTGTTTTTTCATCATGGTAGTTTCATTTCATTATCTTGCAGTTTTTGGCACTCATTTTCAACAACAAAATTAAAACATATCCACTTGTGCAAAGAAGTCCACAAATACAAAATACAAAAGAAATCTAATCAATGAAGGAGAATTCCAATTGGTGCCAACATTGACATGAATAAAAAGATACTCTTTTGCAACAACAATAAGACAAATCTTTTTTCGCTTGATGCATTTGTAATAATTCTTTTGAATTTTTTGTTCAAGTAATTTTTTGAATTTGTAAGCAAGCATTGTTTTACTAATTTTTTTGTAGAAACCACCTGAAATGGAATAAGGGGGTTGTCAAAGAGGTTTCCTTCATATTTTTTAAGGTGTTCTAAAAGAGTTATTCACAATTTTTAAGTCTTATCAATCTTGCATATTCAACAAACTTTATAATGGATAGGATTGAAGCATTGTTTAATCTACTCCACACATTAATCAACTCAAATTTAGAATCTACAATTTCAATAAATAGATGCACTCTCACTACACTGCTTACTTGTTTGCAAGTCATGCATAGAAAATTTGATATGTTCAAATTTCAAAAAAAAATATTATTTGATGAATTGAGTCTCCTTTGACATCAACATTTTCATTCCATACTTATTCAACATGATCCATTGCTTGGATTACGTGTTGAAAATGAAAAAGAAGACATTGAGAATGTTCCAACTATGAATTAAATCAAGGAATTTTATGTAAATGATGAACATGAGTTACATGGTGACACTCAAATAAGAGATGAAGACACTAAGGTGAATAATTAACTTAAGGTACATGAAGATGACTTCAATAAAATCATTGAAAAGATAGAGAATGACATCATGACAGATACAACTAAGGGTAAGCTTAAGGATGATGCAGTTAAAAATTTTCAGGCATTGGGAAGAATTGCATCTAAAAAGGAATCAATATGGCTTGGGATATGAAAAGGATGATGCCAACCTTTTCATATTCCTAATTATTGCAAAACATTTAAATTTGTGAGTAGTGATTTTTTGGATAATGTTGAACGAGTGCAAGATGTTGAACAAGTACAAGATGTTGTTGCAATTAAGGATAATCGAGATGGTGATGATGATGTGGATGTTGATGCAATTAAGGATCATAGGTATGTTGATGATGATGAAAATATTGATGCAATTAAATATGATCAAGAAGATGATGTAGTTGATGAGGATGTTGATGTTTCTACAATTATTGTGGATTTTTATGATCATAATGATTAGTTGGATGAAGAACCCGTATAGTGCCAACACTATCAAGAACTTGGCCATGATCAGTTAAATTTTTTTGATCTTCACCCATGCAATGTTTGTGGGAATACCAATAACCTATCAAAAAGGTGTCAGAAGAGCAAGAAAATTCGGCAGAAACATATACATTTTGAATGGTTAGGGAATTGGCATTGGAGTTTAGAAGACAAGATATCAGAGCAGTCATTTTAATGGGTTCATACACAATTTCAAGCATGTTTATGAGGAACAATTTATATAGTGGATTGTTATAAGTGTTTTGGATTTAATGATTTTCAGGAAAGATTGAAGCCCACTTGATTTTTTTTTATTTTAAGTTGAAGATCGAGTCTTTTGACTCCACTCAAAGACATTTTGATTATCCCTTTTCACTTTCAAGGGGGTATATATGATGATACATACTTCTCAGTTTTAGTTGACAGGGGGGAACTTAGTGATGATATGTCATACTTCAAGTTTCAATGTCTCACTTAATGGTTTGCATTTAATTTAGTACGATGATTTTTAAGGATGATGATGATTGATTCAAGATACAAGATACACAAATGATGGTTTTGACATCAATATTTTATGGGATTGATGGATTTTGGATTGTGGATGCATTTATTTAGGATGATTATATTTTATACATGATGATGGATTTGATGATTTGGATATGGATTGGTCAACTTGACCTTCAAAGGATATTCGCCGAGATAGTTCATCGGATGGAATTTATGATGGATTCGAGATTTTTGATGGATATTGGATGAATGGATGACTTGACACATTTTTAAATTTGATGGATTCCAGTCACCTTGTGACTTTGTTGGTGTTTTAATAGTTCAACACCTTGATGATAGTTCAAAATTTCGATCAACAATTCTAATTTGCGATAGTATCAACAATTCACCTGGTTCGTTACCCACAAGATTTTTATGGATATAGGGTTTGGATTCCTTTTGAAATATTTTTAGTGTTTCAATCTCTAAGAGTATTTTTTGAACTTATTTGTTCACTTTATAGTCTCCGTACTTTAAAGGGATGATCTCTGGATCGAACAGAGGTTAATTGTTTCTTCTGAAATTATGCTTGGCGAATTCATGATTGTTAGGAAATTTTAGGACTTGGGAGGTGTTCGACATGTAGCCAATTCAATTATCATCGGGGTTTTCTCTCATCAATTTTGGGTTCATTTCAATGAACACCTACAGGTTTTATAGCTCATTTGTTACATAGTGAGTTTTCTATACTTGGTTTTGAAATCCACTTTTGACAATTTTTCAGGAATATATTCATCAGCTGTCATGATATTTCAGTCAATCATTTATAGGTAGAAGACTTATCAATTTTTTCACTAGTCCTTATTGTTGAGTTGATACTTCTGTATAGACTTGCTATTAAGGGGGGATTTGTTAGAAATATTGTACTAATATTAATGTCTTAAACCACCTTGTTTTTACTTAAGGATATAGTTGTTATCCTTCGTAAACATATGCTTAGTTATGTGTACCATTATAGGTGGTTACCTATTTATGCACTATATATATGTACATTATGTTAATACAATATGATTCGGCTTAGTGCCTTTTCCTCCATGTTTTTATCTTCTTGATCTTATTGATTATTTTCTTGCTCCATATTATTATCAATACACACAATATTTTGAGATTTATTCATCATTTGTATAAAGGAGTATCATTCTCTTATATTAATTCTTACCAAAAAAAAATACTTACATTTGTTCAAACTATTGAATATATATTCAATTTATTTTATAATTATATTCCAAAATTAAATAATGTACATATATTTGAAAGTAATCTATTTTAACCTCTCATGATCGATTGTATTATAAGGAGACAAATTTTTACATATATGTAAGTAATGTTTTAAAAATGAATAACATAATTGTTTTTCTTAAGATACGAATAGCTAGTATTACTCAGAAAGGGATTTGTTTTACTATTTCCTCAATATCAGAAGAGGACCCCATTTTCCCTCGTGATTCATTTGATTTGTGGAATGTGACTTGAACAAGCACAGCCAATGTGATATGGACTCCCCATATCCATTTATACCATCCCTTACCTATACCCACTAGACCCTAGGATAACATCTCCATGGATTTTGTGGGTGGTTTTTCAACCACAATAAAGTTACAAGAGTATTTGTTTGTGGTGATTGATAAGTTCAATAAGATTTGCACTCATATTCCTTGTAAAAACACCATCAGAGGAAAATAAGAAATAAACATGTTCTTTGATTGGGATTGTGTGCATTTTGGGATACCAAGGAGAATCATATCGAATAGGGATACCATATTTCTTAGTGCCTTTTGGACTACAGTTTGGGAGAATATGGAAAACAAGTTGAAGATATCTATAGTTTTCCATCCACAAACATATGAGCAGACGGATGTAGGAAATATTTCATTGGTTCAAATTTTGAGGGGTTATAATTAAAAGCATATAAATACCTAGGATTAAATTTTGATTTATATTCATCACTCTTATAATAGAGCATTTCACACTTCTATTGGTAAGGCCCATTTTGAAACTTGATTTGGGTATCTATGCCTTCTCCCTCGGATGTTGTTTATGGACATCAAGGAGGAGTGAGGGAATATATCATAGTAGAAGAACTAAAATCATATAAATTTGTTGATAAGATTACGTAGATCCATTTTCAAGTACACGAGAGATTGAAGAATTCATGGGAAAAGTACAAGGCCCAACATGATCTACACATAAATTAGAAAAAAATCAAGGTGAGAGATAGAGTTTTGTTGCATTTGAACAAAGAAAAGGCTACAAGGTCTTTGTTAAGAGATCAAGGATTTGTGGTATGGTCCTTTTGAAGTATCGGAGATGGTGGGTGATAATTCCTATAGACTTAGTCTTACCTCATATATGCACATCTAATTGGTACTGAAAGTGGAAAATATAAAAATCTACGAGCCTTCCATGCTGTATCAGGAAACTAATGAGAAATTCTTACCTACCATAGAGGACTTATAACCAAAATATTGCGCAAAGTTGGAAAAAGAAATAGTTTTGTAGGAGAATTCTAGAACTACCAAACATGGGTAGCATGAACTCTGGTAGATAAGGTTGAAAGGAAAATTTCTAGGAAAGGCTAAATGTTACTCCAAGGAGAAGGTAGAGGGAAAATTTCCTCACCTCATTCAGTAAGAGATTTTGGAGATAAAAAGCCTCCCTAAATAGCGAGGTATGATAAAAGAATGGATCTTTATATAATTTCTCACTCAAAATCATTCAAATTGATCTCGACAAATCAATTTATCCATGTAAATGTAGCATCTTACGATAATTATCAACCCTTAGCTTCAACATATTGGAAAGAGTCATGTAGATCCATAAAAATATGACCAGTTAATGCCCCAAATTGGGCAGTTGTTCTTTTCCAAAATGAATTTCTAAGATCTTAAAGTCATTGATTTGACTCGATCGGGGATGAAATCCACCTAGTTAATGTAGAGATATCACCATCCACTTTTTCAATCCAATTATCTTTATCTATTTTTATAGTGGTAGACATTGAGCCAACTAATATCCACCCGAAAAGGATCATATGAACTATCCCAAGAATGGTTGTATCTTTTGTAATAATTCTCATGATCACAATCATGTCCCTAATTCAAAAATGGCATTGAAAATTTTCTTATGATGGTAGTGACATAATCATAACTTGGGCCTTGAGTAGAGATAAGTTCACAGTGAAAAACATATTCTTCGACTTTTAATATATAACTAAAATTGGTTATCATTTCCATGATATTTCTTTGAATCATTATTATAACCCCAATTTGGAAATGAAACCCCAAATATCCTTCAAACAACATGACAATGAMATCAATATGGTTTTTAAAAAAAAGGAGAGAAAATGTTACCATAAAATAGGGTATTTGTATTTTGATGGGAAAGGGAGTGTTGAGCTCTATATCTTTCTAATATACTATGGGATTGTTGGCCCTTTGCAACACTTTTTTTATTCACAAATGGCTCTTATATGTATCAACTGCTAATGGTTGGTTATCACAACACATCTTAAGGTTATTTCTACTCTTTGTCTTAATTGAGATTCCTCCATGGATTATTCTTTCCCCTTTAAATATCATATTCACTGGAAGCTTCCCATGACCCCCTTTAATGTGGAATTTATTCTTCTATCTCTCTTGGTGGGAAAGGAAACATCTTTTACTCCACCAAAACACTTTTCACCCTATGTATCTATTTAATCAACTTTCCTCTTGATCCTTTCAAAACTTATTCATAAACTCATAAGTATCATTGATACTTATATATTGAAAAATATACAACATAACCTTCCAATGTTCCTTCTACCAAAAATTTTATTTCTCTTATTCTAGGTTCAACACAATCTGTAATATAATTAAATTTTGGGCATTTCAATTTATCAAATTCTATTCTTACAACCATTAATATTTGGGATTTTACTCGAGTATTTGTTGTGATTCAAAAAATCTCATAGGAAAATTTACCCATAATATCTCATATAGGTAAAAAAACTATGTTTGGTCTATGAATTTTTTTTGTATCCATCCAATTAGTGGAGCATATTATTTAGAAAAAAGATTTATTTTTCCATCAAACCATTCTTGGATATCCTCCTTCATGAACTTCTTCATCATTTAGTCATGATCTCCTTATTTTCATTTTTATATACCAATCCTTGAACAAAGAGAAAGTCTCACTTGAGGTGCATTTCCAAGACTTTACAAACTACAACAAAACTATGTCATTGGAATCCCTTCTAACTTCCTTTATCGTTTCCATTTACTACTTTAGTTTTTTTTTGTATTTTTTATGAAAAAACATCACTATTTCATTAGACAACACTAAAGTCAACATTATTTCATGAGATAGTTCTAAAGTTAGCATTGTTAGCACCATATTTATAATCAAATTTAGTGTCAGGTTTAGTGTCAACTTTAGCATCAAGTATCATAAATAATTAAATAAAAGTAGAAAAACATTTAAAAATAAATTTAAGAAATATCAAGGGATAAAATAACCCCATTATCTAAATCCTCATGAGTGTATCTCAATCCTCATGAGTGTGAGGGTATTTCTATTATTTTAATTAAAGTCTCTTATTTTTCACTCATAAAACCCCCTTAAAACCAACTCTTGCATTATTTTCTCACGTCTCCTCATTTTCTCCTCTCATGCTCCCTTCTCCTTTATCCCTTATGGTTTCCTTTCTTAATGTTTCATCTTTGTGGAGAACATGGTTTTATTTTCCTTGATTTATCTCCACGATGAAGGTAATGGATTCTTTCGTTCATTTCGCCTTTTTCCTTCCTCTTTTACTTTTCTTTTCCTTTATTGATTTTCTAATGTTCATTGTTGTTTTGTTACTATAGGCTTAGGTTTTGTGCATGGAGGATAAGGTTTCATGAAATAATCTCCATTATGAAAGTAATGAATTATCCCTTCTCTCCTCCTCCTTTCTCCATATTTCACTTTTATATTATTTTTTTATTTGACAATGTTGATTTTTCTTTTATGGTTGCAAGTTGAGGGTTTCATGCATGGAAGCTATGGTTTCATGGATAAACCTCGATGGGGAAGGTAATGTATTATGATTTCTTTTCTCCTCCTTCCCTCTTTTACATTGATTTTCCTTTATTTATTTTGTAATGTTTATTGTTTTTTTCATGTTGTAGGTTTAATGGAAAAGTAAGAACAAAAAATGGCAGTCTCCATTACTTTTCGTTTATTTATTTGTTAATATTTATTGTTTTTTTGTTGGTGTATGTTCAATGGGAAAAAAAATGTAAATTTGGGGGTTTTCTTTAATGTGAATATCTAGCTCATGGGTGTGGCCTAATGAGGGCTCTTGCATAGTTATAAGGAGATTTGGGCTCAAATCCTGACATCCATCTATATCTCATTACTTACTTTTCCTTTGGTATTAAATGTTGATATGTATCTATGATCTACATTATTCACTTGTTTCCATGCATAGGTTAGGCAAGTTTCAGTTTAAATTTGCAATTTCAATGCTAGATTTATGCAAAAAAATTTAGTGTAAGTAGTTTTTTTAACTTTTGGGATGTGATATGGGTTCAAATCCTAGAATTCCCTTACCATTTTTTATTTATGTTTCTATAAATTTCAATTTGTGCTAGGTTAGTCTAGTTCCATTTCATATATACACTTTTAACGGATAAATTTGGTGGGAATGTAGCTCAATTAGATATCCTATCTTTTGGCATGTGATTTGGGTTCAAATCTTGGAAGTCCCTTATCATTTTTCATTTTCTACCATTTTTAATTTTTATTTTCACGAATTTTATTCGATGTTAAACCCAATGCTAAAGTTAATGTTAAATCCAATTTTAAATTCAATCGAAAATTCAATGCTAAACACATTGTTAAAGTTAGTGCCAAAGTTGGTGCTAAAATTAACACTAAATCTGTCACCAGATAAGAAATGTAGTTTAAAGTCAACTTAATTACCAAGAAAATGCTCCAACTTGAAATGCATTAAAATTCAGTGCTAAACTTTGTATTATTGTTAGGAACCAAATACCAAGATAGCATAGAAAAACCTCAGAATAAGTACTCAACGCCTTGAAAAATAGATAATTTTAGATAGTAAGACTCTTTCAGGGGGAAACCTCCTTATACACCACATAGATTTCCAAATGCAATATTATTCCAAATGAAAAGGTCTCATTGGTATATATAGGAGACGAGGTACAATTACAACTAATGGACCCAAAACGACATAAATAAAATAACATTACTAATGTAATATGCCCTAATTAAGGGGTAATGTGCCATTGTTTAGGGATTAGCACACCCCTCCCCTTCAGAAAAGTGCTTTCTACAATGCTTGAATAATTCAGGATGCTTCTGTATAAAAGACTCATCTTCCCAAGTGGAATCTTCAGCAGGTAGTTTCCTCCACTTAATGAGATACTTTGAAATGGATCTATTCCTCATATGGTGAATTCTTGTGTTAATGGTAGCTTCAGGTTCCAACATTATTTTTCCTTTCTCTTCAAGTTCTAGCAATATAGTTTGAACTGAGATCTTGTCACCTATAACCTTCTTTAAGCATGAAACATGGAAAACTGGGTGTACTCATGAAGATGCAGGCAACTCCAATTTGTATGCCATAGTACCAATATTTTGCAACACCTTATAAGGGCCATAGTACTTTGGTGATAATTTATTATCCTTATTGGCTTGCTTGGGGGACATTTGGTTGTATGGTTGTAGTCTTAAAAACACCGAATCCCCTACTTCAAAACTTATTTCACTACGATGTTGATCTTCTTGTTGTTTCATGTGATTTTTTTCCACAGTCAATTTGTCCTTTAAGATTTGGAGAAAGTTTTGTTGATGCTCGATGTGATCTTCGACTACTTGAACCTTATATTTTTCTTTTAGATAAGAATTGATGGAAGGAGGGTGGTATCCATAGAGTTCCATAAATGGTGTCATTTTCATTGCAGTATGGAAGGAAGTGTTATACCACCATTCTTCCAAGGGTAACCATTTGAACCATTTTGTTTTTTTATCAGAGACAAAGAAACAAAGGTATTCTTCTAGGCATTTGTTCACTATCGCGTTTTGTCCATCAGATTGAGGATGATAGAATAAGCTATGAGCCAATTGAGTACCCAAACAATAAAATAATTATGTCCAAAAATGTCCAGTGAAGATAGGATCTCTATCACTTACAATAATCTTTGGGATTCCATGTATATTTTGAACTGTCTCCATGACTGCGGTGGCAACTGTAATAGCTTTGAAGGCATGAAAGAGTGCACAAAAGTGTGTGTACATGGTTAGTCTATCAAGAATCACCATGATGACACTCTTACCTTTAGACTTCGGTAACCCTGTGATGAAATCCATGGAAACCTCCTCCCAACATTGACTTGGGATGGCTAATGGTTCTAAAATACCTGGGGTCTTAATTGTTTCCACCTTGTTTTGTTGGAAAACCAAACAGTCTTCCATAAACCGTTGAACATCAGTTTTAATGCCATCCCCAAAAAAATCATTCTTAACCCTATGGTAGGTTTTCAAAACTCCCTCCTACCCTTCTACCAGAGAGGTGTGCAATTCCAATAGTAGTATTTTTTTAAGTTGGGAGTTCTTACATAAATATAATCGATATTTGTACATAGTGAATAATTTTTTCATGTAAATGTATCTGATGCATTGGAATCCCGATGCAACCTTTCAATGAGAGTCCACACATTTTCTTCATTCTTCCATTCATCCCTCACTTCTATTATCCAATCAGGTTGGATGATCAAGATAGCAGAGAGAAAGGCCTCAACATATTCATCCTTTCTTGAGAGTGCATCTACCACAACATTTTTCTTCCCCCTTTTATAGATGATTTCAAAATCATAACCCAATATCTTGGTCACCAATTTTTGTTTTTCTTCTGAAGATAGTCTTTGTTCCAAGAAGTATTTTAGACTATCATGATATTTTTTACCTTGAAGTGCCCACCTATTAGGTAAGGGCGCCATTTCTTCAATGCATGTAGTATTTCCATCATTTCCTTCTCATAAATGGGTTTGTGTAAGACCTTTCCCTTGAGTGGACGACTTTTAAAAGCAAGGAGCCTTCCTTCTTGCATTAGAAAAACACCAATGCCATTTATCAAGGCATCACATTCCATAATAAAGGTTTTTGTGAAGCCTAGTGTTGTCAAGATAGGAGCTTTGCATGTCGCCTCTTTAAGTTGTCCAAAATCTTGAGTTTCTATTGGAGTCCAAGAAAATGAATCCTTCTTAGTTAATGTCGTTAAAGGGGTTGTTATTATTCCATAGTTCCAAACAAACTTGTGGTAGTATCTTGTCAAACCCAAAAATGCTCTATGATTCTTCAATGTTTTGGGAATCGACCAGTCCATCGTGGCCTTAATCTTGTTAGGATCTACCTTGACACCTTCATGAGATACAATATGACCCAAATATTCTACCTCCTTCACCCCAAAGAAACATTTTGATGGTTTGGCATATAGTTATTTCTCCTTTAGTAGTTGTAGCACCTTGTTAACATGTCACACATGATCCTCCCAAGACTTACTATAGATTAGTATATCATCAAAAAATACTAACACAAATTTTCAAAGGAAGGGCTTGAAAATGGAATTCATAAACCCTTGGAATGTGGAAGGTGCATTTGTAAGGCCAAAATGCATGACCAAAAATTCATAATGGCCTTTATGAGTTCGGAATGTTGTTTTTGGGATATCTTTTGCCATCATTCTAATCTGATGATACCCTGAACAAAGGTCCAACTTTGTGAAATAGATTGCTCCACGTAGTTAATATAACAATTAATCAATGAAGGGAATGTGAAACTTATCTTTAATAGTGAACTTGTTGAGCTCTCTATAATTTGTACACATATACCATGAGCCATCTTTCTTGAGTACCATTACCACCGGTGTAGAGTAAGAACTTTGGCTAGGTCTAATAATTCCAACCTCTAACATTTCTTCAACCATACGCTCCATTTCACTCTTATAGGCATAAGGGTATCTGTAACGCCTGATGTGAAAAGGAACACTCCCAGGAATTAGGTGAATAGAATTATCATGATTTCGAGTGGGTGGAAGACCTTTGAGAATATATTCACATACTTTGGAATGCTTATCAATGATCCATTGCAGGTCTAGAGGAATAAATGGCTTATATGTTTGAACATCTATTGAGCATAGTTGTGCAGTTACACCTTGATGCCCCTTTTTCAATAATTTAGTCATGCCATTAGAGCTTATAACCTTACTGGGTTTACCTATGATGCCCCTTAGCTTAATTTCTTTTCCTTCTAATGAAATTTTCAGGAAAAGTTCTTGAAAATTAAAATCCATTGTTCCTAATGATTGTAACCATTGGATTCCTAGTATGATATCAGCACCACCCATGGGTATATGAATCATTGGACTATTCATTACATATTTCCCCATAGTAAGATTGATCTTATTGCATTTTCCTGAGAAATTGATATTTCATCCATCTACAATCATTACTTGAAACTCTGGTGCTGGATATACAAAGAAATTGAGATCTTTGGCTAATTTACAGTGAATGAAATTATGAGTACTACAAGAATCAATTAGTACTATTACCTTTTTCTTTTTGATATATCCTTTGGTCATGAGGGTTTGAGGAGTGTTAATTCCATCCAATGCATTACATGATATTTTGGGAGTCAACTCTCCAAAATAAATCACTTCTGCATTTTCATCTTGAGATGGTTCTTGTTATTGTTCTTCTTCCTCTTCACAATCTATGTAGAATAATTTCTTTTCACCACACTTATGTCCCTTACTGTACTTGTTGTCACAATTAACGAATAAACCTTTTTCTTTTCTTTCCTCCAATTGTTGAGGTGTCAACCTTGTAGGTTGAAGTGTTTTAGAAGATGGAACATTATTCTCTCGACGGATGTTAGGAGTGGTCCCTCTAGTATCCATAGCAATATTTTTACTTTCAACATTTCTTGCCACCCTGAATACATTCTCCAATGATTTGGGTTCCCAAAGGAGAACCTCATGTTGAATGTTATTCTTTAAATTTCCTATGAATACATCAATTAGGTGCTCATCTGGAATATATGTTACCTTTATATTCAATCTTTGGAAGTTTTCAATCTGATCTACAACTGAACCCTTTTGCTTGAGATTTATCAATTGGCTAAAGAAGGTATTTCTCTTTGTATCCTCATAGTGTGCTATCATTTATTCAGTGAACATTGTCCAAGTGACGAGTGATATGTGAGAACAAATCCATCGATGCCGCAAAAATTGAATGGGTTCTAAATATAAAGAAGAAATTCGTACCTTTTGTGTATGTGGCACATTATAAAGATCAAATAATTGCTCCATCTGAAGTATCCATGTGATTGGATTCTTTCCATCAAACTTCCTCATATCGATCTTAGGAAAGTGGTTGGCTGTAAAATCTCGCTCTGGCTCACTAAGTGAACTTATTCTTTGAGGACACTTGCTCGCAAGTGATCTGGATTATTATTCTATTAAAACTTTTGATTTTGATTAAGAGGTGTTATGGGTTGATGACATGTTGTTTTACCGCTTTGACATAGATAGGTGGTATTGAATTAGTTTTACTAAGTGTGCAGGATTTTGGACCTTGCGGATGTAGAGGCATCGATGGAACCCCTTGGACTCTGAATCAAGTCAGAGAGTATACCATTGGGGTTGGATTGTTTTACTGTGATATTAGTGCATCTGATTAGATGATATGATATGGATATATTCTGACATGATTTTTTGATGATGCAGGTTGATGATAGCTTGCCGACTAGACTCACATATGGAGTAAAGGGGCCATGCACGACTACCAGATATGTTGAGGGAGAGGTGTGGACAACAAACCTGCCACAGCCTACTAACACTCTCGTCGTGGTTCGAACTGTAGGTTAACAATTACCTAGTTTGAGAGGACCCACGATGCCATGAGGGTAGACTGCGACAGTTGCTCATGATGATTCTAAGGGGTGTGTAATAAGGCAAGGACCTTATTCCTTAGAGGCCCTTAGTCTCCCACAAGTTCACCTGGCAGAGTATTGACTCCAAGGGTTATTGATGTCTACCAAGTTAGTCAAGAGGTGAGTGGCACCCTTGGAGCACGTGGTGCATCCTGAAGGGCACGTCACGCAAGAAAATGTTGAGTGGTGAGTGGCACCCTTGGAGCACGTAGTGCATCCTGAAGCGCACATCGTGCAAGGGAAAATATGAGGCAAGTGCACCCTTGGAGCACCTAGTGCATCCAGAAGGGCATGTCATGTTGTTGATGATAGAGGAATGAACCTAGATGGCCTTAGGACGAATAACGTGTTAAGAATTTTTTTTAAGAAAAATTACCTAATTAAATGTCGCCTTGTATGAAAATTTGAGGTTTAAGTCTAAACTATGCTAGTGGTAAAATTGTATCTCTCTATAAAATAATAATAATAATAATAATAATAACCACATAAATAATAATTATGACCTTCGTTAAATCTTGTAACACGAAGGGAGTAAGAAATTAATTGTTTCATGAGAAAAAAGAAATCCGTTGGATTAAAATTTGAAAAAAAAAAGGGAATTAATCATTTTTATTATATTGATAATTTAAAATACTAATTAAATGAGAAAAGGGAAAAAGGGTTAATTTCCACACCTGCCTTTTTGGGTTCTAATTAAAAAGGGGAAAGAGGGAAAATCTAAAAATTTAGGAAACTAGGAAATGTGGTAAACATAAAAATGGAAAAGGGGGAACATAAGGTAAAAAGCCGAAAGTCAAACTTAGAAAAAGTATCTACCATTTAAGAGCTTACTGATTTAAACTGAACTAGCAATTTAATAATAGTGAAAGCCATTAAAACCTGTAAGAGAATTTAGGGACACCTAGGAGTAATTCTAGGAGAAAATCTAGGTGGGTGAGGGAAATAAAGATAATTAATTAATTAAAGAAATTAGTTTATGGAGGAATGTAGGGGATGGGGGACACTTGTATGGAGAGGAATTTTTAGGAATTTTATTTCTAAAACTTTAATTAAATGGGATTTTAGGAAAGAAAGCAAGTTCGAAACTCTATATAATTAAGGAGGGAGAAGGATGAAAGACCATCTTCTGTTTGCGTAAGGCTACGCTGTAGAAATATCTACTTGACTGATTTAACTTGTGGGAGCTAGGATACCCATCTCGGTGAGGAGTGGTAGCTCGGCCTTGCGAGGCGAGCTGGGAGATAGTCAAAATCTTTGGATGGTGTGTGTGGCCCCTTTGTGGCTTGAGGCGCTAAGGGGTAAGAAGAGTAGCCCTAGCATTGTCTAGGAGGTACCGGTGAAGTCTCAATGGTCAGCGAGCGGGAGTTGCACGAAGTGCGCAGGACGTCAGTCAGAGCGGGAGATTAGGAAATGGTACGCTCTCTTCATTTTGAATGCTAGATTGTATTAGGACTTATGCTTGGATCTACTTATTTAATGGAAAAGTAAAATGATGTTTTTAAATTGATGACTGAAACTTTCCTTAGCCTAGATCGATGGTTGTTGACTTCCATGGCCTTCATTTTCCCACATGTCTTGACCACCTTGCTGTGTTGATTGTGACCTTCGTGGTTGATTAGCCTTCATCCCTAGCTCACCAGCCCTCGCCTGAGCAGTCAGCCAGGAGCTTGATCTATGGTCATCGCCTTAGCGTTAAAAGACCTATGGATCTCAATGCCCTTCTTTTCTGTGCGAGGATGATGAGCGAAGGACAAACCTGTTAGCCGGCTACCCTTGATGTTTTTCCCGGGATGATTGTTGATTTTGCCATCTGGCAACGACCTCTGCGTGTGGATTATCTGGTGCCCTGGTTGGATTTCTCTATGCCTTGAATGATATATCCCCTACAATCATTCCATAACCTTTCCTTTAGATCCTTGCGTTCTCCTACTATTGTCTGCGCTGTATTGGGGTTATAGCAATGGAAAAACGTATTGGTTTCATGTCTGTTTTATTTATTTATTTGTATTCTCGCAATAAAAAGGATTGATTCTAGGTCTACAATTTTTACAATGGTATCCTGGAAATGGAAAAACATTTTATTGATTTCCTGTCTACTTTTATATTTTTGTCCGTTAATGAAAAACGTTTTTGTGTTCCAACTATTCTTAGAGGCTTGGCGTCTTGTATTCCAACTGTTCACAAACAACCCAAAATAATTTTTCTTATCAAGTGAAGAGGATTTTCGTTTTCCTTTTAAGAATTACCTTAGCAAATTGTTTTAATTGATGGTTAGTTTCTTTGTGATATCACTGTGTAGACCCACATTCCTCAGCTTATACCTGCATGGTTCATAACTGAATTAAGGCGTCCCTTACCATTGTGTACAACGTGTCTTCTCACTGAGTTTAAGGAGTTTCATCAGCGTGTTTTATCCATTGATTTTACCTCGTGTTGATCACTGAATTTTAAGGCATTTTTCTATTTCTGAAATGACAATGTTTTTCCCTGTTGGCTGCGAGTAACATATTATAGCAATCACCATGATTTTTTTTTATTCCATGGGATGGAATGGCTCATGTTGACCACCGCGATTTAAAACTTGTATAGCACAGTTATGCTGCCATGTTTGTGTAATGTATATTGTGGGACAGCTTGACTAGAATGGCCTGGGGTAAGGATGGCCATAGCTCTATGGTTGGGCGTGTCCTCCATTACCTTTTGCACCTCAATTACTACCTTGCATTCCATGTGTCTAACCCTGCATTCTAGATTTACGACCACATCCCATTCCTTTACTTGACAGCATTGATTTTGCCTTGATAACTACTAAAGATACCCTGGTAGTCGTATTACTCTCCACTGCCATTTAATTCTGAACATTAAACATTAGACAACCCTACCCACCTGTGCACCTTGCTAATTGGACATAATATCTACACCTGTGCATCTTTCCTTTCAGCGAATTTATTGCTTTTACAGTTGAATCTTGGTTGAGGATAACGCCTTATGTCAGAGGTCATGTGAATGGCAAGTGGCATTTTTGGTTAATTGTCTTTAACCGTGTTGAGTTGTCTTTAAATATTATTGAAAAGATATAAGATTTAATTGGAAGTCGATGGTCAAGTTATAGTTCATCATTAGATTCTATTATAAGATATGTCAATATTTATGTTCAATAAAATACTTTTTAAATATTGTTGAGAAACTCATAAGATTTGGATTTTTATTGGAAGCGAGATTTCAAGGTTATACTTTATCATTAGATTTTATTATTGGAACACTTAATTGTAACTAGGTATAAGATGTGACTTTATATGGATTAACATAGTTTTCAATGTGGACAAGAAATTAAATATTTCAATGTTCTTCCTAAGTAAAATGCTTCAGTTGTCTTTAATATTATTGAAAAAGATATAAGATTTTATTGGAAGTCTATTGTCAAGTTATAGTTTATCATTAGATTCTATTATAAGATATGTCAATTTTTATGTTCAATAAACTACCTTTTAAATATTTATGAGAAACTTATAATTTTTGGATTTTTATTGGAAGTAAGTAGTCAAAGTTATACTTTCATTAGATAATTCTTCATTAGATTCCATTATTGTAACAATTCAGAGTGTAAGTGTGTATAATATGCTACTTTATATAAAATAACATAGTTTTAAATATGGGCATAATTAAAATATTTCAATGTCTACTTTATGCAAATTACTTTATAAGGTCGACTTTAAATATTCTTGAAAGATTTATAAAATTTTGATTTTTAGTGGAAGGAGGTGTCCTGGATGGTCTTGATGTTGTCGTCTAGCTTAGTCGGCTTGGACTTGTATGTTTGGGGTGGGATGTAGACACCTCCTTGTTCCTTAGAACAGTCGCCAGCCCTAGGACCTTAAATGTTCAAAATCAATGGGAACTTGGGCTTGAGAGTTTCTTATGTGTCCTGAAGGTCCTAATCTTTGCAGGGTAGGACCAGCGGGTAGTCATTCTTACTCTTTGTCGGTTGAATGTCGTACACTGCTTCTAGGTGCTTGATGTGCCTTTATGATTGGTCGTTATGTTGTTGTTGTGTGAGTTGCATGTGTTTTGTTCGTCGTCGTGTTGCGATGTTGAGTATAATGTCATTATTAACTTCCTGCACACCCACACACACAAAAAAAAAACATTTTCACTTGTTATGTGAAGCTTGTTGTCGTAACAAAGTGGGAATTTGTTACATGTGGTATCAAAGCGAGGTTCAACCTGCGACTTGGGATCGTTATGGCTTTCATTGACATGATTTGATTATAATGTCGCTAATTGAGTTGACTTGTGTGCGTGCAGGTAATCATGGTTAGAGGACACCATGAAGGTAGATGACGGGGTGGTAGGGGAGGAGGCGCGATGCCTCCAATAGCATCCACACTTGAGGGGTCTAACCCCCAGGGAGACGAGCAGGTTCTTGGACAAGAGCAGATAGTAGTTGTTGATGTAGTTAGAATGATGAGATCTTTTCAACGCATGTCTGAGGCATTGATTAGCCATTTGGACAAAGATGAGGCCAGAGCACTGGCACCTGCTGAGGTTCCACCGCGTGCTTCAGTCAGTACTGGTAGCATTCACTGTGAACTCGAGAAGGTCAAATTTCCTGAGTTATTTGGTGCCCCGGATGGTGCAGCCGCCGAGGCATGGTTGGATAACATGGAGATGTGCTTCACACTTCGCGATTATACCTCCAACATGAAGGTCTACATGGAGGCCTTTCAACTGAAGGGGAGTGCTCTTCTATTCTAGAAGATGCTCCTACCGCAACTAAACATGGTCGTCAAAGACTTGTCATGGGAACTGTTTGAGGAACGGTTCCGAGAGAGGTACCTTTCAGAGGAATTCATTGAGCATCATCTCAATGAGTTCAATGCCTTATGACAGGGAGGTCGTACGATGTCCGAGTACGACGCTCGTTTTATGGAGCTGCTCTGGTATGCTTCGCACATTAACACTGAGAAAATTAAGGTCAATAGGTTCATGTTCAGCCTTAGCAACAACATACTTGCAAAGGTTAGGATTCTGATGCCTCAAGCCTTACATGATGTCATCCAGAAGGCCCTCATAGCAAAGGAGGAGCTTATCAGTGTGGGTCAGACCAGGATTCCAACAAGACCAGTAGGATAGGTGTCATCTAGAGCACAACAAAATCAGACACCAGCCAAACATACGTCAGGATATCGTGGCTTCCAGAGGGGATCCACTTTCACTACACCTCAGTGACTCACACCTCAGCAGCGAAAACCTTATCGGGGACCACAGCATCAGTAGTAGCGTCGACCGCAACAACAATAGTTTAGGCCTGTTCTGTAGAATAGACCAGGATTCCAGGCCGATGGGTCATCATCTTCTACTTTAGGTACCAGGACTACAGGGCTGAAGAAGGGGTGTTGGACGTGTGGGGAGCCACACAACCAGCACGACTGCCCTATGGAGAGGACCAGAGTGTCCAAATCAGTTGGACCCACTACCGTGGGAGATATGGGCAAGGCCCATCTAATTCATGCAGTGGTGAATAACCTTCAAAAAGAGCATCAGTTGACTGTGCTCGAGATGACAGGTACTGTCGCTGACCAGACCCTTAGTATTTTGATAGATACTGGCGCTACTATGAGTTTCATTTTTGGTGTAGCGCTAAAAATGATTAAGGTATAGGAAGTCAAAGAGGATGAGTTTATCTTCGTGGAGATGGCTTCCGGAGCCAAACATAAGGTTAGAGGAAAGGTTATGGGTTATATACTCAACCTGGGAGAGTTTGTCACCAAGGTTGACTTGTACGTCACAATCTTAGGATCTTATGATGTCATGATTGGTATGGACTGGTTGGAATTGCATGAGGGGATACTCAACTATAAGAAGAAATGGTTGAGCTTGGTCGATGACGAGGGACAAAGACGTATGATAGTAGGAAGGAACCAGGGATTTTCCTTGAGGTTCATCTCTTCCTTACAGCTACGGAAGAGCATGCACAAGAGGTGCAAGATTTATGAGATCCTTGCATTAAATGAGACGGTATTAGCAGCAGGTTTAGAACACCTTCTGGTGATGAGAGAGTTTGCGGACGTATTTCTAGAGGAGTTACCTGGGATGTCACTAGAGAGGGAATTGGATTTTACCATAGACCTAAAACCGGGGACTGAATCGATAGAAAGAATGCCTTATCGGATGTCGACCCCATAGTTACAAGAATTGAAAATGCAACTGAAGGAGTTGTTAGACCTGGGACTGATACGTCCAAGCGTTTCTCTATGGGGTGTGCCTGTTATTTTCATATGAAAGAACGATGGGTTGTGGAGGCTCTGCATTGACTACCGTCAACTAAACAAGGCCATGATCAAGAATTAGTATCCGTTGCCGAGAATTGATCATCTGTTCGATCAAATGAAGGGCACGACAGTGTTCTCGAAGATTGATTTGCGATCAGGGTATCACCAGTTACGGATCAAGGAGGATGACATCCCTAAGACTGCCTTTAAGATGAGGTTTGGACCTTACAAGTTTATTGTTTTACCGTTTGGACTAACAAACGCCCCAGAGGTATTTATGAGTTTGATGAATGGGGTGTTCCACGATTACTTGGACAAGTTAATCCAAGTATTCATTCACGATATTTTGATCTACTCTCGGATGATGGAGGAACATGATGAGAATTTGCACTTGGTACTACAGTGTCTGTGAGAGAACAAATTGTATGGGAAGTTGTTCAAATGCTCTTTTTACCAATCAAAGATTCACTACTTAGGGCATGTCATCTCCGATGAAGGCATCGTCGTGGATATAGCAAAGGTCGAGGCTATCATGTAATGGCCTGCGCTGATGAATGTCCCAGAAGTGCGTAGCTTCATGGGTTTAGAAGGATACTATCGACAGTTCATAGAAGGGTTTTCGAAGATAGCAAATACGATCACGGAATTGTAGAAGAAAAATACAGAGTTTGTTTGGACCGAGAAATGCATGGAAGCATTTCGGAGGCTCAAGGAGTTGTTGACAACAACACCGATACTAAAGGTCCCAGACATGGACGTGGACTTCTTGGTATGCACTGACGCATCCAAGGAAGGCTTAGGCGGAATCTTGATGCAAGACGGATGAGTGATCACTTACATTTCGAGGAAACTGAGAAGGCATGAGGAGAACTATGTGACACATGATTTGGAGTTGTTATTCATCATATATGCCTTGAAGGTTTGGAGACACTACCTTGTCGGATGAAAATTTGAACTAAAGACTGACCATTGTGTACTACAACACATTTTTATGGAAAGTGACCTGAATGCGCGACAATGATGTTGGTTGGAATTGCTTAGCGAGTATGACTTTGAGATTACCTACATAAAAGGAACAGTCAACTGAGTGGTGGATGCATTGATTTTGAGACCACGCATATTTTCGGCGCTGCCACTTCAGACAAATTTGCATGAAAAGATTCTAACTTTACAGCGTGATGATGACTGGTACAAAGTGGTCTAGGGTTTTATCAGACAAAACAAAATGATGGTACCATGATTTGAAGGATTTTCATTTGATATCGATGGATTATTGAGGTTTAAAAATCATATCTATGTATCGCTGAATGATGAGTTGAGGATGTTCATCATGAGCGATGCTCATAGAATAGTTTACATGGCTCACCGGAGAGTCACGAAGATGAGGGAAGACCTTAAACCCTTATTCTTCTAGAAGGGAATGAAGGTAGACATAGTCAACTATGTGGCCAGATGTCTAGAATGTCAACAGGTAAAGGCTGAACATAGACACCCAGCAGAATTACTACAACCACATGTTATTCCAGAATCAAAATGGGAGGTTATTTCGATGGATTTTATTGTTGTATTGCCACTAAAGGCAAGGAGACATGACTCGATTTTCATAGTAGTAGACACTCTGATGAAGAGTTCTCACTTTATTCCTATGCGTATGACATATCAGGAACTTGACATAGCTAGAGTTTTCATCAATGAGATTGTGAGGCTGCATGGCATGCCTAAGAGGATTATATCCAATCGAGGATCGGTGTTTACTGGATGATTTTGGACGAGTTTCCAAGAGGCCTTGGGAACCCAACTTAACTTTAGTACTGCGTATCACCCAGAGACTGATGGGAAGACCAAATGAACTAACCAAACCTTGGAGGACATGTTGCGCATGTACATGATGGACCAACAAGAGTGTTGGGAAGAATTCTTGCCACTAGTGGAGTTCGCTTACAACAACAATTACCAGAGCACCATTAAGATGGCGTCTTTCGAGTTTCTTTACGGGTGACCATGTCGGATGCCTTTGAGTTGGGATCAACTTGAGGATAGGGTCCTGGTGGGCCCAGAAGTGATCCAAGAAATGGAAGAACAAATGCAAACAATAATACAAAGTATTAAAGAAGCGCAGGATCGACATAAGAGTTATGTCGATGTGCATCGTGTCGACCATAGTTATGAGGCCGGTGATCGAGTATTCTTGCATGTTAAACCACATAAGAGTTCGATCAAGTTTGGGAGGGGAGATAAACTCTCTCCTAGGTTCGTGGGACCTTTCGAGATTGTGGATAAAAAGTGGCACGTGGCCTATCAACTAGCCTTGCTGGATTCTTTGAGGCGTATGCACGATGTTTTTCATGTATCTGATTTTATACATTATATTAGTGATCCTACACATGTTATTGACATGAGTTCCTTGTAGGTATCAGACGAGGGGGAACTCACGGCTGAGTCGATCAACATCTTGGATCATCGCGTTCGATAGCTACGATGTCGAATGGTAGATCAGGTCAAGGTCCAGTGGGACAATTATAGTCCGCACTCGGCGACCTAGGAGGGTGCATATGATATGCGCTAGCAGTTTCCATTTTTGGTTGACAGATAGACATATGATACTGTGATACACTTTATTTCAGCATATATACTGTGAAACTTTGGGACGAAGTTTAGACCAAGAGGGTGTGTATGTAACATCCCGCTCTTGTGCACTAAGTGAACTTATTCTTTGAGGACACTTGCTCACAAGTGATCTGGATTATTATGCTATTAAAGCTTTTGATTTTGATTATGAGGCGTTATGGGTTGATGACATGTTTTTTTACCTCTTTGACCTAAACAGGTGCTATTGACTCGGTTTTATTGAGTGTGCCATATTTTGGACCTCGAGGTTGCAGTGGCATCGATGGAACCCCTTGGACTCTAGATCAAGTCAGGGAGTATACCATTGGGGTTGGATTGTTTTACTGTGATATTAGTGCATCTAATTAGATGATATGATATGGATATATTCTGACATGATTTGTTGATGATGCAGGCTGACAATAGCTTTCCAACCAGACTCACATATGGAGTAAAGGGGCCACGCACGACTACCAGATATGTTGAGGGAGAGGTGTGGACAATAGCCCTGCCACAACCTACTAGCACTCCCTCCATGGCTCGAACTGTAGGTTAACGATTAGCTATTTCGAGAGGACCCGTGATGCCATGAGGGTTGACTACAACAGTCACTCATGATGATTCTAAGGGGTGCACAATAAGGCGGGGACCTTATTCCTTAGAGGCCCTCAGTCTCCCACATGTTCACCTAGTAGAGTATTGACTCCAGGGGTTATTGATGTCTACCAAGTCAGTCAAGAGGTGAGTGGCACCCTTAGAGCACGTGGTGCATCCTGAAGGGCACATCACGCAAGAAAAATGGAGAGTGGCGAGTTGCACCCTTGGAGCATGTAGTGCATCCTGAAGGGCACATCATGCAAGGGAACAGATGAGGCAAGTGGCACCCTTGGAGCACCTAGTGCATCCAGAAGGGCACGTCGCATTGTTGATGATAGAGGAATGAACCTAGATGGCCTCAGGATGAATAATGTGTTACAATTTTTTTTTAAAACAAATTCCCTAATTAAATGTCGCCCTGTACGAAAATTTAAGGCTTAAGTCTAAACTATGCTAGTGGTAAATTTGGATCTCTCTATAAAATAATAATAATAATAATAATAACCACATAAGTAATAATTATGACCTTCGTTAAATCTTGTAACACGAAGGGAGTAAGAAATTAATTGTTTCATGAAAAAAAAGAAATTTGTTGGATTAAAATTTAAATAAAAAAGGGAATTAATCGTTTTTATTATCTTGATAATTTAAAATACTAATTAAATGAGAAAAGGGAAAAAGGGTTAATTTCCACATCTGCCTTTTTGGCTTCTAATTAAAAAGGGGAAAGAGGGAAAATCTAAAAATTTAGGAAACTAGGAAAAGAGGTAAACACAAAAAGGGAAAAGGGGGAACATAAGGTAAAAAGTCGAAAGTCAAACTTAGAAAAAATATCTACCATTTAAGAGCTTTTTAATTTAAAATGAACTAGCAATTTAATAATAGGGAAAGCCATTAAAACCTGTAGGAGAATTTGGGGACACCTAGGAGTGATTCTAGGAGTCACTCTAGGTGGGTGAGGGAAATAAAGATAATTAATTAATTAAAGAAATTAGTTTATGGAGGAATGTAGGGGATGGGGGACACTTGTACGGAGAGGAATTTTTAGGAATTTTATTTTTAAAACATTAATTAAATGAGATTTTAGGAAAGAAAGGAAGTTCAAAACTCTATATAATGATGGGGGGAGAAGGATGAAAGACCATCTTCTGTTAGTGTAACGTTACGCTGCAGAAATATCTACTTGATTGATTTAACTTGTGGGAGTTGGGATACCCAGCTCGGTGAGGAGTGGTAGCTCGGCCTTGTGAAGTGAGTTGGGAGCTAGTCGAAATCTTTGGATGGTGTGTGTGGCCCCTTTGTGGCTTGAGGGGCTAAGGGGGGAGAAGAGTACCCCTAGCATTGGTTGGGAGGTACTGGTGAAGTATCGACGGTCGGCGAGCGGGAGTTGCATGGAGCGTGCGGGACGTTATTCAGATCGGGCGATTAGGCAACTGTACGCTCTCTTCATTCTGTATGGTAGATTGTATTAGGACTTATGCTTGGATCTTCTTATTTAATGGAAAAGTAAAATGATGTTTTTTAAATTGATGACTGAAACTTTCCTTAGCCTATCTTGATGCTTGTTGACTTCCATGGCCTTCATTTTCCCACATGTCTTGACCACCTTGTTGTGTTGATTGTGACCTTCGTGGTTGATTAGCCTTCATCCCTAGCTCACCATTCCTCATCTGAGTAGTCGGTCAGGAGCCTGATCTATGGTCGTCGCCTTAGCGTTAAAAGACCTATGGATCTCAATGCCCTGCTTTTATGTGCGAGGATGATGAGCGGAGGAAGAACATGTTAGTTGGCTACCCTTGATGTTTGCCCCGTGATGATTGTTGATTTCACCATATGGCAACAACCTCTACGTGTGGATTATCTGGTGTCCTGGTTGGTTTCCTCTATGCCTTGACTGATAGAACCCCTGCAATCATTCCATGACCTTTCCTTTTAGATCCTTGCGTTCTCCTACAGTTGTCTGCGCTATATTGGGGTTATAGAAATGGAAAAACGTATTGGTTTCATGTCTGGTTTTTTTATTTATTTGTATTCTACCAATAAAAAGGATTGATTCCAAGTTTGCAATTTTTACAACGGTATCCTGGAAATGGAAAAATGTTTTATTGATTTCCTATCTACTTTTATATTTGCGTCTGGGAATGAAAAACGTTTTTGTGTTCCAATTGTTTTCAGAGGCTTGGCGTCTTGTATTCCAATTGTTCACACGAAGCCCAAAATCATTTTTTTTATCAAGTGAAGAGGATTGTCATTTTCCTTTTAAGAATTACCTTAGAAAATTGTTTTATTTGATGGTTGGTTTCTATGTGATATCACTGTGTAGACCCACGTTCCTCAGCTTATACCTACGTGGTTCATCACTGAATTAAGGCGTCCCTTATCATTGGGTACAGTGTGTCTTCTCACTGAGTTTAAGGAGTTTCATCAGCATGTTTTATCCACTGAATTTACATCATGTTGATCACTAAATTTTAAGGCATTTTGTTATTTCTGAAATGACAATGTTTTTCCCTGTTGGATGTGAGTAAGATATTATAGCAATCACCATGATTTTGTTTTATTCCAGGGGATGAAATAGCCTGTTTACCGTCGCGATTTAAAACTTGTATAGCACAGTTATGCCCCCATGTTTGTGTAATGTATATTGTGGGATAGCTTGACTAGAATTGCCTGGGGTAAGGATGACCATATCTCTATGGTTGGGTGTGTCCTCTATTACCTTCTACACCTCAATTACTAACCTGCATTCTAGACATCTAACCCTGTGTTCCAGATTTACGACCACTCCATTTTCCTTTACTTGACAGTGTTGATTTCGACTTGATAACTATTGAAGATACCCGGGCAGTCGTATTACTCTCCAATGCCATTTATTTTTTAACCTTAAATGTTAGACAACCATACACACTTGTGCACCTTGCTAATTGGACAAAATATCTACACCTGTGTGTCTTGCCTTTCAGTGAATTTATTTCTTTTACAGTTGAATCTTGGTTGAGGATAGGGCATTATGTCAAAGGTCATGTTAATGGCAAGTGGCATTTTTGGTTAATTTCCTTTAACAGTGTTGAGTTGTCTTTAAATATTATTGAAAAGATATAAGATTTTATTGGAATTCGATGGTCAAGTTATAGTTCATCATTAGATTCTATTATAAGATATGTCAATATTTATGTTCAATAAAATACTTTTTAAATATTTTTGAGAAACTCATAAGATTCAGATTTTTATTGGAAGTGAGATTTCAAGGTTATACTTTATCATTAGATTTTATTATTGAAACACTTAAGTGTAACTAGGTATAAGATGTGACTTTATATGGATTAACATAGTTTTCAATGTGGACAAGAAATTAAATATTTCAATGTTCGTCCTAAGTAAAATGCTTGAGTTGTCTTTAATATTATTGAAAAAGATATATGATTTTATTGGAAGCCGATGGTCAAGTTATAGTTTATCATTAGATTCTATTATAAGATATGTCAATTTTTATGTTCAATAAAATACTTTTTAAATATTTATGAGAAACTTATAAGATTTGGATTTTTATTGGACGTAAGTAGTCAAAGTTATACTTTCATTAGATAATTCTTCATTAGATTCCATTATTGTAACAATTCAAAGTGTAAGTGTGTATAATATGCTACTTTATATAAAATAACATAGTTTTCAATATGGGTGTAATTAAAATATTTCAATGTCTACTTTATGCAAATTACTTATAAGGTCGACTTTAAATATTCTTGAAAGATTTATAAAAATTTTATTTTTTGTGGAAGGAGGTGTCATAGATTGTCTTGATGTTGTCATCTAGCTTAGTAGGCTTGGACTTGTATATTTGGGGTGGGATGTAGACACCTCCTTGTTATTCATAATAGTCACCAGCCTTGAGACCTTAAATGATCAAAATCGATGGGAACGTCAGCTTGAGCATTTCTTATGTGTCCTGCAGGTCCTAACCTTTGCAAGGTAGGACGGGTGGGTAGTCATTCTTACTCTTCATCAGTCGAATGTTGTACGTTGCTTCTAGGTGCTTGATGTGCCTTTATGATTGGTCATTATGTTGTTTTTGTTTGAGTTGCATGCATTGTGTTCGTTGTCGTGTTGTGATGTTGAGTATAATGTCATTATTACCTTCCTACACACCCACAGAAACAAAAAAAAAAAAAAAATGCACTTGTTATGTGAAGCTTGTTGTCGTAACGAAGTGGGAGTTTGTTACATTGGTCTTCAACCCAAAGTTGGAGTTTATCCATTCTTGATTCATCTTCCTTTTGTCCTCATCGTGAATTTCATGGGATACATTTTCACTTTCAGGTGTCCTCTCTATTAGAAAATTTTCCAATGCTTCCATGGTGTTCCTTTTTAAACCCTCCATCTTAGTATCCATTATTGCCTCCAACTTAGCTTTAGTTGAATCCATCATCCCATGTAGTTCATATTTTGTTACTGTATTATTTTGTAAATAATTTATGTCTCTAAGTGTTTCTTCACCTTCATCAAGAGTCTAAGTAAGATTGTCTGGAGGCTCAATTGGTGTATAATTTCCCTTTTTTGGTGGCATGTTGGTCTAGTATCACTTTTAAACCTTGATTTCAAGGTAGTTCTTCTAGACGATATTTCTTCTACTGTATCTCCAAAATTTTGGCCCTTCAGGGTCTCAGAAATTATTTTTGTAGCTATCTAATATGTCTTCTCTGCAATTCCACAAGTCTAATCAAAATTCTATGTGCCAAGTCGAATTTATGGTAACGTCCCCACACCTTGTTGAATTTTTTCCCTTCCAGGGGAGCTTAATTGTAAAGCGTGCCCAGATAACAATATATGATATTTGATTCTAAAAATTGTACTATAAATACTAAAGACTTTCCATTGTCTAATGCAACTAGTCTCACTTAATTTGGATACTCACTGAAGAAGATATAATTGTTTTACCCAGAAGACTTGTTTGGGACTAGTTAATAAGACTAGTCAGATACCCTATCTTGCACAGAGTGTATCTAAAATGGTAGTATGAAAAAGAAGCTGAAATTTTTATCACATATACCTTGATAACTTCTATGAACAACCTCTGGATTTCAAGGTCTAAAATTGTACAAAAAAAAAAATGATAGCGAAAATTTTGAGATGACTAAATTCAAGATGATTCTAGAACCCTATCTTACACAGACTATATCTCTGAAATTATAAGTCCTCAGGAGGTGAAATTTTAACCCCACGTACCTTGATCTGTCTAATAAATATCCTCCAAGTATTTCCTTCTAAAACTCTGTAGAAAACAAGTTATAGTGAAAATCCCAAGGTTTCTCAGATGTAGTAGTGAAACCTGAAGACCTTGAGCTCTGATACCAAATGTTAAGAACCAAATACCAAGATAGCATAGAAAAACCTAAAAATAAGTACTCAATGCCTTGAAAAAGAGATAATTTCAGATAATAAGCCTCTTTGAGGGGGAAACCTCCTTATACACCAAATATATTTCCAAATACAAGATGATTCCAAATGAAAAGGTCTCCTTGATATATATAGGGGACTAGGACTTACTAATGTAATATGCCCTAATTAAGGGGTAATGTGCCATTGTTTAGGGATTAACAATTATTTACTTGTTTTCCTATAGTGAGATGGTTGTTAGAAATTTATAGAGGATTTTCACAACCATTCTCAATCCTAAACTCTATTTAATAATCTAAACATTCCCATATATTCCTCTTGATTCCTAACACATCATCTACACATTTGTAATGCAAACAAAACCATTCAACTACACCAAATACATTGACATAATAATATAGCAGTACATTACAATAAAATATACATCATCATCATACAAAATAAATAGAACACTTAAATTTTGAAATTTGGCCAATAAACCATTCATAATAATCATCAACACCATCATGACTACAAGACTTCTTTCTATTATTTTAGAAAACATAACTTAATGCAAGGACTAAAGGCTACAAAATGAAATGTACACTCTCTATAACTAATTCACATAATATCCCATTACATATGGAACATATCTCAATTCCCTTATAGGCTAAGTCATTTACATTGTGTACTTATGTAGTTTAGACATTAGCTTCTTCATGGTCGTCGCTTAACTAAAACTACAATAAAAGTGATATGTTTATCGAGTGTTCCTTTAATCTTCAATACTTTGTAGTTTTGTATCAACATAATCCTCTAAACTAGGGGTCTTATCTAGATTTCATGTTCCTTGTTTCGTGTGATATCTATATTTCTTCAACCCACAAACTACTTTTTAATCTACAAGGAAACATATATCTTCGTTGTATGAACAGTTACTACTATATCTGTATCAAAAATGAAGAGGACAATAGGGTTCCAATAGTGGTACTTAGGTAGTCTTTCATATCACTAACTAAGAAGGACATATCATACCCTTAGTTGTAGAAGCCAATTCCTAAGTGTTGAGAGTGATCTAATTGAGTTTTATTCTTGGTACACTATAGGGATAGATAGTCAAAAGGATCATCTAAGGAGGGAATTATTGATATTTATGGGACTTCTAATATCCATGGGTATGTGGATGGAAAAACTATAAAAATATTTTGTATAATGTGGTATGACTGGAAAGGTACCAAAAAAAGTGTACACAAGAATCCAAGGATGACACTATCTATTCTCCAATTGATGCTTCCTAACCACAATTTTACCAATGTTTAAAAATTCTAGAACACATATTTAGTCTAAAAAAGAGTTCCTAAAGTTTTTTTCCTTTCACTTTCCCATGAAAGTGCTTTGTTACCACCTACAAGATTCTTAATATGAAAAATGAAAAATATCAAATAAATAACATATGCAATATATAACAAGAAAAGAATAATATATATGGATCTAATATAAATGTTTAGAACACCACTTCAAGGGGGCAACCTCCAAAAGAGAATAAATCCAATACAATGTAAAAAATTCACACATTTGAATTTTTTTTTTTTTTTTGTAAATAAAGGTGGATCCTTATATTAATGACATCTATGAGTTGTACAATGACAAGTATGAGCCACTTGTTCTGCCACAAGTGGGAAACTAGAATAGGTGGCTCCTAGATGTTCATAGATTGACACACCATTATGTATGTTATCATTGCTTGAGAAGAAATGCTTACACATAATTTTACAGCCTATCTTCGTAAACAAAAAAGTTTGAACAATATTCTGCAACCTATTGCTATGAACAACTATGGAAAGAGTTGTAATTAACAAACTACATAGACAGTATATGAGAAAACTACATGGTCATCTATCATGTTGCTGTGGTAAAGTACACCATTAATCCTGCAACTGGAATTGACAAAAAAACAAAAACCGGAGACTTCATTTTGTTGTTGAGCCTGATTGTCCATGAATTGTGTAGACTGGTATGAACCACTGGCCACATGTAGGGCATATGGTGCGCGCAGGAGAATCCTCTAATGCGTTGAACAAGATGTACATCCTTTGGCCAAGGATTCTCTGAGAGTGCATTTGATCATCCTACTTCTGCCTGATTTTGAAGAGAAGTTGAAGGTGCTCCTCTGTGAGGTTGTTGGTGAATCGTTGAGGCTACTCCTCCTCCTCTTCATTGCCTTCTACCTCTGTGGTGATTTCTTTGAATGTCATTGCATTATCCTCCAATTCGATCTTGGGGGGATTTCATCCTCCACCATACAACTTCCATCACCATAGTATGGGTCACCTGGATTAATTGTTGGGGGGGGCAGAAGATTGGTAGCCAAAGGAAGGTGCACGAACGAAGGTGGAACCTACTCTTTTACAGATCTCAGGCCATGGAGTAGAGGAGGGATGGATGGAGGGAAGTGTGCACAAGAGGAGGACACTTCATCCTTTACTGAGCTGACTCCATGGAGGTGAGGAGGAGAGGACTAAGG
Source organism: Picea glauca (assembly GCA_000966675.3). Classification (NCBI taxonomy): domain Eukaryota; kingdom Viridiplantae; phylum Streptophyta; class Pinopsida; order Pinales; family Pinaceae; genus Picea; species Picea glauca. The sequence continues at coordinate 1,028,322 of JZKD02S0211422.1, forward strand.
AGCCTCATGCGACCTTTGGATGGTATGTTGAGGGCTCGAAAGATGAGCAATAAGAACTTGTTGGGAAGGGGTGAGCCTATTATGATGGGAGATGGTACTCTAATTTCAAGCACCCCTCTTGGATTTTCCTCTTTCCCTCAGCATGCTGGGGAGAGAATGGAGGTGAGGGGATGCGGGAATGGAGGCTTAGAGTGGGTGCTGAGAGGAGAAGGAGGAGGAGAAAGTGTTGAGAAGGAGCTTGCGGTGACTGAGCATGAATGGCGAGGGTATAAGAGTGAGTAAGGATGTCGTTGGTGCATCAAAGAAATTCACAGAGAGCATGAATGATGGAACCCTTGCAAGAGTCAAAGAGCAGGACATGAGGAATGCACCAGGGCGGATGAAGAATGAAATAATACACCAGGGAGAAATCCCATTTCACCCCTTGTCGCCATTGAAGCCTAAATTGAGAGCCCTTACCTCCATTAACATCGAGTTGACAGCTAGCTCGGTTCTGGTACGCCTAGTCTGGTTGGCTCACGCATCCATTAACCCAGTGGATCTGGTTGGGAACACTTTCATTACTCTCCTCATGGTGTTATCCATAGGGAAGTTAATGTCCTTGGGCTAGCGACCGAGGTTAATAACTCCCATGGCTGCCCAGTCCTGAGTGTCCTCAGACTCTGTTCAAGTGGTACCCCATCTGGGTGACACATTTGAGATAGTTATTTACCTCACTAAAGAGATTTTAGCAAACAATAACTATAAAGTGTCGCAGCCCCCACATTAGTAATTGGACCATATTATATTATTGAATATCAACTACCCATTGGAAATTATTTAATGATACCACATTATCTTATTTAGTACAAACATCAATTATCTCGTGAACCTTGTTTAATTAGGCCACATGACATTCTTGAATACACATACCAACTACCTAGTAAGCCTTCTTTAATGAGGTTAAATGACATTACTGAATGCACAATCTAACGACCTATTGGGTAATATTTAATGAGGATGATCACTTTACATTAATTAACAACCTTAGTACCAACAATGAGAGGAGCTAGTTGAGGGCTGTAACAATTATGGAGGTCATTAACATTAATTTGGATTCAAGTCATATTCATTTTGTTCTTTAAGCTCAAAGCATTGGAAAAATAATGTTGATCAATAAAATTAGGATTTATAAACTTTATAATTCTAATTATCTTCTATATATTCTAATAATTAGGCCAATCCTCAAATCTATAGTCCAAACTCTTTCAAACCTAATAACAATTGCTCATACTATAATCAGTAAATAATCAAACTAATGATGACAACATTGGAATATACTTGCAAAGCTTAAGTTTCTTTGCATTATTTTTAGTTTCTTCCATCATTATTACAAACCAAAGGTTTGTATCACTGATAGTCGAGGGGAATTTTAGGGGCTAAACTTCTCCCATGGACTAATTTTCTATGTTTTTTCCCAAAAAAAGATTTTCTAATTTTCATTTTTTTTTCTAAAACTGATTCACCCAAATTCTATATGATAAAATTATTTTACCTTAAAAATCACAAAAACTTATAGAAACTATATAAAATTGTTAGAAATTTGAATATTTTTACAAAAATATCATGAGACATTTTATAATTTGCACAATAAACACTCATAAGATTCACCAAGATTTCTACAAATTAATATAAATATCCATCCTTAAAATTATCGTTCATCACCAACACCACTACCATTTATGTGCACTCATTATACACTGATTAACAATGTCATTATCTCATTATCTCCTTACTAGACATTTGAACTCTCTACATTTAACCCTACTCTACACAAGTGTCTGAAGGCTAGAGTGTGGGGCTGGAAAAGGGATGACACTGCACGCCAAGACTCATAGGGAAGGTGATGAAACGACATGTATAATGAGATACAATTCATCTTTTCATGAATTGCACGCCAGCATTCCTTACGCTATAAGTATACATCTCTTGATTAAATCATGGATATGCACTCAAAATCCTTTATATTTAATTTTCTTTCTAGTAACATGGTTTTGTTTAGTCCTTGTGGAGTTTGTGGCAAAAGAATAGTTTGGACCTTGCTTCTTCGATACTTATGAATTTTCAAGCTATTCCCTATTTAAATTTTTCATTCATTCATATTTGGGCGGTTGTGTCATTAACGCCAGATTTAATTGTTCAATATTAATTATGGTCTCAATATTTATTATAGTCAAATAATTAATTTTCAATTAAATAAAATATATCAAGTTTTTTTTTACTATATTTTTCTTCATTTTCAAGATAATATTTAGAGTTTTTATAAAAAAATTTTTTTTTTTTAAATAATAGATTCATTAAAATTTCAACCTTCATTTTCAAGATAATATTTAGAGTTTTTATAAAAAATTGATTTTTTTTTAATAATAGATTCATTAAAATTTTAACATGTTATTTGTAAGAATTAAATTTAGGGAGAAACTATAACACTCCTCTTAATAGTGCAAATTAAATTTAACAATGTTAAGAATATGTATTTCCTTTTAAGATGCCACAAGTTCAAATCCTGAGGAGGTAGGGTATGTATACTTTTGTAGATTTTAGGAGTCAAATTGCTACTCAAAGGAGGTCCCTTGTCCCACAAACAATAGGGTCTCATATAGTAATTTGGTGTCGGGCTTTGACCGTGACCTTAAAATTAGATGATTATTATTATTGTTGTTATTTTAAATAGTAAAAAATTGTAATTAATTTCTTTTATTAATATTTAACAAATTCAAATAAAATGAATTTATATTAATTTTTAATTAATTTTTTTTTTTTTTTTTTTTTTAATTTGTGCGGAACCTGTTGGCTACGCGATTAACCTGTGGCTTGAGAAACTGCGACTCAGGGGCATCTAAGCCATCAAAATCACTCGGGGATCGCACCCGGCCTGAGCCACACCAACCCTTAACATGGTTGGATTTTTTGTCCCCGCAGGTTTCGAACCGGTGACTTTAACATCACAGAGTGGCTTAACAACACATTCCATCACCGACTGTCCTACACCTCGAGGACTTAAATTTATTTTTATCAATCTATTCTATTGAATGTAATTAGTAACTAAATAATTTCTACAAAGTATATATCTCATTGAAAAGCCAACATGCTCTCATTTCATCTTAAAAAACAAAAGAAAAATAAATCAATCAATTTAGATAATAAATAATAATAATCTATTTTAAAGGTCATGGACATCAAATTGGTGTATGAGACCCCCTTGTTTGTAGGACAATAATCTATTTTAAAGGTTATAGACACTAAATTGGTGTATGAGACCCCTTTGTTTGTAGGACAAGGGACCCCCTTTGCCTAGCGATTTGACTGGTACGGAGGTATACATACTCAAACCCTCTCCGGATTCGAGCTTTTAACCTCTTAGGAGGTAACACGTATTCTTAACCATTAAGCCCACTTAAACTATATAAAAATAAATAAATAAATAAAAACTCAACATGAAAACACATGTTCTTAACCATTAAGCCCACTAAAACTATGTAAAAATAAATAACAAAAAAAAACTCAACAAAACTAGAATAAACTAAAATAAAGCAAGTGTCATACATTTTTCTTTCCCGTTTTTTCGAATTTCTTGAAAGCAATATCTATTTGAGTTTTATTTTTAAATTTGAATCGAGATTAGTGTTAGAGTGAGGGAAAGTATGCACATAGGCACGACCATCGTTGTTATCATTTCTCTTCATTACCGACATTCATTTAAGTGTCCCTTCACTTGTTTCATTACTTAAAACGATTAAACACGATTTTATTTTTTATTTTATTTTTAAATCAAAGTGGGGGCAATACATTCGTAATAATTATGAATAACTTTTTCAACGACCTCTCAATCACTCTTGCTATACGCTCACATATTTAAATTGCCATTGCCTATTCATATTTTTGGTTTATTAATTGTTTTCATGTTTTGGTTTATTAATTCTTTTAATTTAAGATGGCTTACATGTATATGTGAATCTATAAACAATTTTATTTTATAATTAAATATTAAAAATATTACAGTATTTATCTTATTTTTAATATTTATATAAATAAAAATAACAAAATTAAATTTAACTATTAAATAATGTTATTAATCAATTATTTCAGAAATGTTAGTGTAATCAAAGTTAATAAGAATACATGTGAATGTAATAAATTTTAACAATTAAATAGTAAAGATAATAATAATAAATTATTTCATAAATGTGTGCATAAATTAGCATAGTTTAATCACATATTTATTAATTACCACGCATGATAAAATCCCTTCGTGCATTTATTAAAAAAAAAAAGGAGGGATGAAATGTCCAACAAATTTAGTAAATAATGTTAAAGATCAAATTAGTAGTTGTATTGTAATCATTTTCTTAATTTTTTCATTGTCAAAAAGATTTGTATAGGAAAAGAATTTGATCTCTTTCTATGTTTGATAAATTAGACATTCAATTATATTTATTCTAGTTTACGATGATGATGATGATGATGATGATTAATATCTATTAAGATCGAATTGTTTTATCGGACCTTAAGAGGGTAAGTGATTACTTGCGATTCTTTTGTTTCTGTGCTCGAAAAACATTAAGAGAATCTTTCCAAGATCACCATAGTTTTGTTGAGTTAAGAGGTCATGAAGGTTGGTAGTGTGACAAATATTTTGAAAATGAGATCTAATCTGGGTATATACTGGACAATCTAAGAGAAAGTGTTTTTCATCTTCAACCTTCTTAATGTCACAAATGTGACACACTCTTTCATCCCATGGCATTTTAGGAATTGACCAACACCTAGTTTCACTATGGAGCTCGAGAGAATTTGTTCTTATCTTAGCAATGTTGGTTTTTTCTTTACACTCATCAAAACAAATATATAATATTGATCTTCTAGATTAGGGTTGATTACATCCTTATAATTCCTTAACTTTATTTTTTCATCTAACTCTTTATCACACCGCATTTTCTCCTTAAATTTTGATTTGATGATATTTTTAATAGTATCTTTATTCTGCAAAATGGTGTCTTCCATGACTCCCCAATAGTTTAGCCAAGAATGAGCATCTTTATGCCATCCTCAATTCAGTCGATGGTGATTACGATTTGATTTTGAAGCAATTTTAGAAAGTTCCATGTTGTTTAAGTTGTTCTTATACATTAGGTATCTAATCATAGTCGTTCTCTCAATGGGGGAGAGGCTTGTTTCTAAGATGAGTATGGGATAGGGCATATTTCCTTTAATTTTGATATTATAGGTTATAAAATTCTTTTTTATTTTCTCTATCTTTCTCCAAGATTCATGAGAGATAATACAACTCCAGAATTCACATCCATAAATAATAACAGGTGTAATGAGAGTCTCAAAGAGGAGTTTCTTCTTATATAAAATCCAAAGATCGGTTGAATTACAATTGTTTTAAAGCCCATAATAAGATTTCCATCCCCCAATAATATTTTTCTCAATTCTATAATTCCAGTTGAGTTTGTGGTAAATATAAATTCCAAGATATGTGTATGAAGTCACTTCCTCCAAGTTGTTGTTGTCATACAAAAAGGTATCAAAAGTGATTTTATTGGATTTAATAATCATGACGTTAGTCTTGTTAGTATTAACAGTCATACCCATATTAGAGAAAAAATCCTTGAGGATTCCTAGTTTGTTTTCAAGATCATGGTGAATCATTTCCATAAGAATGATATCATCAACATAAAGAAGAAGATTGATGATTGTACCAGTGAGAGTAGGGCCGACACAACCTACTTTTTCCAAACAATCTTCTAACTTGTCAATGTATATGCCAAAAAGGGTAGGGCACAAGGGACAACCTTGTTTGGATCCAATATTTTAGTTAATATCTTTCATCCAACCCTCAATGTTTTTAAACATAGAAATAATGTTCTGATACATCCTTGTTACAACAACCCTCAACTCAAGAGGGACTTTTATCTCTTCCAACCTATTCCAAACTTTTTTAATAGGAACCATATCAAAAGATTTTGTAAACTCAACAAAACAACAAAAGAGATTGGTTTTAGTAGTTCAAAACTCCTCTGCAATGATCCTAAAGGTAAAAATATGATACAGAATTGAATGATATCTCTTAAACCCTTCTTGGACTTTATCTCTTTTACCGTGACTTTCTATCCAAAGGCTAATCTTGTTTTCCAAAATAATTCCATAAAGCTTGGCTAAAATTGGGCTAATCATAACGGTCATATAATTAGAGGGAATGTTCCTATCCCCTTTTTCAAAAATAGGAACAATGAGGCTTTGCGTCTAGAGTTTAGGGAAGCCCTTCTTGACTGCTAAACTGAAGAGCTTGAGTATGTGAGGGATAAGGACAGGACCTCCGATCTTAAAAATTTCATCTTGGTAGACTTCAATGTCCTTAGCTTTCCCATTTGCAAGCCTCTTAACCTCGAACACTATATCATCTAAAGAAAAAATTGCATCCTCTATAAGGACAATACGAATGGTGTCCATGACATTAGGGAACTCGTAAAGACTTTTAAGGTAGGAATTCCAGTGCCTTATTAGAATCATATTATTTTATTTAGTATTGTGGTTTAGAATTTGGCTCCAGAACTTCTTAGGACCCAACTTAGATATTTGTGAAATCTTCTCTTTCCTTTTATTGATATAGTACCTTTTTTTCCTTTTAATTGGGAATTTGTATGTATTGATCTTATTGAGCTTTAAGGACTCATTAGAAGAATCCATATTGTCTTTCCTAGAAATTTTACATTCTTTATCATACCAAGGGTTGGTTGTTCTATTATTCTTTTTACAAGACACCTCGAAAGAGAACTTGCTAATAGAAGTGGAAAGGGTAGTTGTCAAATTATGATATAGTTCTTCAATGTTGTCCTTATAAGTTGGGATATGTAATTTACTATTTAAATACTTTAAGAAAAGGTCAAATTTACTTTTTTCAAAGTGCAATTGTATTTGATTATCATAACTATCTTCATGGGCACTCTTGTTCATGGAATAGTTTAGATTGAGGGTTAACGATTTATGATTAGAGTCGGGTTCATGGTCATTTAAAAGGTTTAAAGTTGTTATTTGGTTGGAAATGAGGATATCAGATATCACATAATCTATGACACTACTACCTATCCCATGAATACAAGTAATCTGGTTGGAGTATGGTCACTTCATTACTCCATTGCAAATTATTAGGTCTTGAGAGTTCCAAATCTTGACCAACTCATTACCAAACAAATTCTCAATCAGGTCTTCAGACATTCTTTTGTATCTATTAGATAAAACAAGGTCATCATCTAGCCATAAAGGATTATGGTTGGAATTAGTGCTTAAAAGATTAGTTTCTTTAGTCGTAGTCCTAGCATTAAAGTCTCCTAGTAGGAGGATATTACCTTCATTTTTCAAATTATAAATATCTTTTTCTAAATTATTAAAGGTACAATTTCTATCTAGATTGTTTTTCTTATAAAAAGTAGAATTAATATGTACAAAATAGAAAATTGCTATATACATGTTCTTAGCATTAGTGTCTAAAATTTCTATCCAATTGTATTGATTTAGAGGGTCGATCTTATGCAGTTGAATGTGAGGAGAAATTCTCTTTCTAATATAACAAGCTATGCCTCCTATCCCTCTACGGTGGAACTTTTTGTTCCATGTCAACCAAAAGACAAATCCTTCTATGTTAGGGACCTTAGACTCTTCATTCTCCCATGTTTCAACTAGACAAATAATATCAACATCACTTGGGATCCAACTTATCATAGGACCTTTGCGCCATGGATAGCTATCACAATTCCAAAAAAGGATGTCGAGTGTCCCAAATTCCTACTTATTATTATCCTTCTGGTCTCTATCCCTAACAATGGCTTTTCATTTTCTAATTATTTATCATTTTCCTTCTTTGTTGGTTTCTTTTACCTTTTGAACTTCCTTCCTTAATTTAGCTTGGTCTTCGGGAATGGGGTCTTCATTTACAAATATATCTTACCCTTTTAAGCTCAGAGATTTACTAAGTATGCTAAATTTATGGTCATTACAACTTACTTTGACACAAATCAACCTATCTTTGTGATCAATTATTTTTCCTAGCCTCTTTCCTTCTATGAGGTAAGTTGTATCAATTTGTGATTTATTATTTAATTCTTCTTTTACTATTGCTAGCGTAAAAATCAATGTTGATAAAAATTTCAAAATATATGATTAATAAATTACTAACTAAAATTTAAAGGTTTATGTATGAATTATTTCTAGACCAAAATAGATCCAAGTTAACTTTGGATCAACTCCCTCTGGAATTGAACTCGTGACCTCTTAGGAGGAAGCACATGTTCTTAACCATTAGCCCCACTCATGATATATATATATATATATATATATATATATATATATATATATATATAGTCCAAGTGTCAACTCCATGTTGAGCATGCAAAGAGTTACACATCTCTATCATAGTGAGAAAGACACCATTGAAATGTCTTAACCATAAGAATTTTTTTTACTCTCAATTACCTTATACATATAAAGTTAATATTGAAATATTTTATTTATGACCCACATTGAAATATTTTTCTGGTTATTAATATTTTTTTAAATACCACATGTCAACCCCATATTAAGCATTGAAGGAATTACATGTCTCCCTCACACGGAAATAAAAAACACATATAAATCGAATAAAAAATTATTTACTTTCAATTACTTTATATCTCTCTATATAAAATTGATTTAAAACTATTTTATCTAAAATAAATATTAAAATATTTTATTTATAGTTCACATTGAAATATCAAAAAATTATAAATCTCATTCATCGCGTTTAAAACCTAAAACCTAAGAAATTAAAAATCTCCACATACTGATTATAAAAAAACATCTTTTAATGTAATTAATGAAAAGAGCTTTAACTAAAGTTATCTTTATATGAAACAAACAAAACCATTTTCTTAAAAAAAAATATAAAAAAGTTAAGACATCTAGGTTGTCTCATCCAATAAAGAGAATGAAACAAAATTCTCGATATCCAAGAGAATCAAACAATGCTCCCAAACCTTTGGTGAGAGCTTTCAAGATGACACGGAGACCCATGAGGCTTTTCATGTTAAAGGGAGCTTCAATGTGGTCCTTACCCTTTTTCCTACATATAAGTTGAAATTACAATCTCATCGATATTCGCAAAAGGTAATGAAATTGATGGTGGAATGATAATTTCCAATCAATTAAAAATGGAATGCATTCACGCAAGGAATGGTACCATGTCTTTCTTCATAGAAGAGATTTCCCAACCTATCATATGAAATCACTTTTCCTTCTTATTCATCAAATGAGTTTTAAAGCATATGCAACTTTTTCTAAGATATAATTGAATTATTAAACAAATATTATTTTCAATTTAGGTAGATTTTTATTTTCAATTATTAAACTTTTTGGTTTTAGGTTGTTTATCTATTTTCTTACATTCAAAAAGTAAGATTAATTATATAGGGATTTGACTATTAATGTCTATAGAAGTATACATACCCTACTTAGATTTCAACCTTTAATTTTATAAGAAAAACACACGTTCTTAACCATTAAGCTCACTCAAGCTATATGTATACTCCTACTCTTAAACTTTTATGATGCTCTATTATAAAGGATCAAATTCTCTTTTAACATATATTTCAAATATGTCGCATAAGAAGATTCTAAAATTAATATTTAATAAAAATGTGAAAAACATTGATAATCTCTTTAAAATTAAATATATCAAATATGAGAAAACAATTTAATTATCTAGAAAAAATAGTATTTGCTAAAATGTACAAATTTCCTATTAATATTAGAAATAAAAATATTAATATTAAAAATAAAAATATTAAAGAAATTAAAAAAAAACTTTGGTTAAACATCTTTGAAGAAACTTTAATTATAATTCCATTAAAGATCATGCTATCCATAATAATTGCTCAAGTTGCTAGTCGAAAGGACAAAGTGTATCTACCAATTATCTAGATTCTTGTTTATTCATTCTCTTCTCATTAGTTTGAGAGAACATGAAGACAACGGAGCTAATTGATGTTCTAGAGGAGACATTCCCTAGTGTGACTAAAATAATAGTTTAAAAATGAAAACAAGAGAATGATGATATTGAATGCACACTTTAGCATCGTAAATTTTATAGTAGAACGAGGACCATTGACGCTAAATAGATACCCTTCCAATCCTCCTAGAATAACGCTAAATAGGTACCCTTCCAATTTTCCTAAAATGATGTTATGATAACTCGCCAACATATTTGTTTTTGACTAATTTGTTTTTTTAATATTTTTTAAATATAATGAAACTATTATTTTATTTAAAATTGAAGAAAAAACATTATAATTATAATAATTTAACATAAATACTATCATTATGTTTTAGATTAAATGATATATTAATATTTTTATATAATAATTTTAGTGGATATCCTTACCTAATTCGTCTTTTTTATATAATGGTCAAAATTCATAGTTAACAAGTTTACAAAATATCCAAAATAACCAATGTTAATTAGATAGTTCTATATGCTTAATCATATCATTATGTCCACCAAATATTATTCATGTTTTTAAGATGGTCAAATCTCACACTCAACAAATTGAAAAAAAATATTAAAAAATAATAATTAATTACATCGTTTTATATAATAAATGATATGAAAATGATTACTAAACTTATTTAGTGAGTAAATTTTCATAAATAACAATTTTACAAAATACTTAAAATGAAAATCCAAAAATAAATAATAGTTTTGTATGTTGAATCGTGTCAACAAAATTACCAAATTCATAAGACTAAAAAAATCCTATCAACAAAGTTACCAAATCCATGGTATTAAACAACATTATTAATTACATAATCATATGATGCATATTTTATTAATGTGATCATAAAATTTAATAATATGAGTGATATTGTCATCAAATATCATGGTTACAAAATAAAATAAAAACACATAATTAAAATCATCATCAATATTATTAGCATGATCAAATTTAATTAATTGATAAAAATACTTTAAAAATACCTCAAGAAGGTTTCAAATGCATCTGGCTAACTAGCCACCTTTCCTGCTGCTCCTGCTACCACCTCTGCTTATACTGCTATTGGTAGTGCTGGTTCCAGAGCGAGATCCAGTTTATGGAAGCTCCAGTTTAAGCGCTTGATTCAGAGCCATTTGATGATGCAAGTGATTCATAACCCGTTGATCCAATTGCCCAACCATCATTAGATATCACCAAAAATACCTGAAGAAAAACATTATTAGATATCACCAATTTTAGAAAAACCATCATTCGATATCACCAATATTATTGGCATGGTCAAATCTCAATTTTAAAAATAAACAAAAATATTCAAAGAATGATTTTATATGCTTAATCCTATCAATATGACCACCAAATCCCATCATAATTCTTGGGATGCTCAAATCTCATAATTAACAAAAAAAAAAATACTTAGAAACAAAACATTAATTAAAAAAAAAAATATCTTAATTACATTATTTTTAAATATTAAAATGTATATGTTTTCTGCAAATGTAAGTTTTCACAATTAGACATAATCCTGAGAGTGTTTTTAGATACAAAATGTGTATCAGGTTTTGAAATGTCCAACTTTTAGAGTGGACACTTCACCCATCATGAATGACAACTAAAAAACTTAGAGTACCAAAAAAAGTTACAGGATATGTATTAAATAGGAGGGGGTAGAGATGACTATTGACATAAGAAAATTGAAAATAATCAAGATGTATGTTAAGAATGCAAAGGTGAGAATAATCAAGATGTCCTTTGAAAATGCAAAGGTGAAAAATATTTATATAAATTAGTTGTTTACGAGAAATGGATGTGTATCAACAACAATATTTAATGATGAACGATTTGAGGTGAATGTTTAAGTTTCAATTAATAATGACAATGTATTGTAATAATATAAATTAATAATTTATTAAAATGTTAGAATATAATAATTTATTAAGGTAAGGTAGTAGGATACATTATTATATAAGGTATGATCATAAAAAAGGTAAGATAAATAGAGGGAAAAGAAAGAACTTATAAAATAAAAGATGTAAAGATTTGTGTTAAGAAAGGATATAAGAAGGGGGAATTTAGAATACGAAAGGTAGTCGTGTTATCATATAATATTGATGATTTAAAATATTCCATTTAATAATAAAGATAATGATGTGAAAGGGCACACTTTCAACAACATGTATATGTTTTATTTATTAAAATTTTATGTAATTAGTGTTAGCATTTGATATTCACTCTTATAAATAAAGAAAAACATGATGTTCCAATATTTTTATGATCCTTTAATTTATGTTCGCATAAATTAATATCTTATCAATTTTAAGTTGAAAAAAAATATAAATACAAAAGTGATGAATACAAAGTATTTTTTCATTAAATTTATATCTATGTGGGACAATACTTTCTCCTTCATTTATAGATTTTTTCTATGATGCAACTCTTATTTAATATATATATAATAAGAGTATATTTCATATGGAGAAAGTCATAAAAAAAAATAAGAAAGTATTAAACATGTAAACATATAATTATGTGTGTGATGATGATGAAGATGATGATGGTCAACATCCACAAGATCAAATTTGGTTTATTGGACCTTAATAAAGACAAGGAATTATTGGTGTTTTTAAGGATTTTACTTTTGTTCTCAATTTTTTTTAAGACAAGTGCTCCTAAATAACCATAGTTTTGATGAGTTAAAAGGTTAGGAATGTTAGTATTGTAAAAAATAATTTAAAATTTTGATCTAATGTGCATGTACATAGGAAATTCTAAGAAAGAATTTTTTTCATCTTTAACCCTCCTAATGTCACAAAGATGGCAATTTTTTTCAACCCACGAAATTTTAGGCACTGCCCAATGCCCTATTTCACTACAGAGCTCATGAGAGTTTGTTCATATTATAGCAATGTTGATTTTATTCCTTACGCGGTTCAAAATAGAGATATACGTTTGGTGTTCTAAGTTAGGATTGATCGTCTCTTTATAGGATCTTAATTTTATTTTATCCTCTAATTCTTTATTGCGCCACATTTTATCCTTAAATTTAGATATAATAGTATTTTTTATATTATTCTTATTTTGTACAGTAACGTCTTCCTTGATTCCCAATGATTTAGCTAAGACTTGTCATATTTATGCCAGACCTTCTTGAGCCATAGGTGGTTCTTATTGGATCTCAAACAAATCTTAGAAACCATCTTGTATTCCATGTTTTTTATCTTGTTCTTGTACATTAGGTACCTAGTCATAGTCATGCTCTCAATCAAGGAAAGATTCGCTTCTATGACAAGGATATGATAGGGTGTATTTCCTTTTATTTTGAGATTACACATTATAAAACACTTTTGGACTTGCTCTTTCTTTATCCATGATTTTATAGGGATGTAACAGCCCCAAACTTCACAACCATATAAGATAACAAGAGTGACAAGAGTATCAAAGAGGATTTTATTCTTATCCCATAGCCAAAGGTCCACTAATTCAAAAAAAAAATCAAGTCCATAACAATGTTTCCACCCTCCTTTTATCCTTTTCTCAATGCTATAGTTCTAGGAAATGTTGTGATGTAGATAAATTATGATATATTTCTATGAATTCGCTTCCTCCAAGCTGTTGTTGGCATACATGAATTTAGCGCAAGTGATTCTGTTGGATTTAATTATCATAACCTTCGTTTTGTCATTGTTAATAGTCATAAATGTACTGGAGAAAAAATCCTTGAGGATTTTCAGTTGATTGTCAATAACATATGGCCTCCTCACCTAAGAACAATATCATCAATGTAAATAAGAAGGATGATGACTACACAAGATAGAATCAGTCTAACAAAACCTATTTCTTCCAAATAACTCTATAGCTTGTTGATGTATATGTCGAAATGGGTAGGGAATAAGAAATATCTTAAATACTATATTAAAATTAATTTTTAACTATCCCTTAGTGTTCCTAAACTTGAAAATACCATTCTCATAAAACCTTGTCATGGTAGCTCTCAACTCGAAAGGAGCTTTAGCTCTTCTAATCTATTCCAAAGGTTAGGCATGGACACTATGTACAACTATTTTCTAATGTCAGTGAAACAATATATGAGATTGGTTTCATTATTGAGACGCTCCTCTACAAGGATACTAAACACAACAATGTGGTCCATTGATATATCTTAAATACGTCCTGGACTTAAGCTCTTTTTCCATGGCTTTCTATACATACATTGATCTTCTTTTCCAAAATAATTCGATATAACTTAGCTAAAAGGGGAATAATGATAATGGTTCTATAATTAGAGGAATTTGTTTTTATCCACTTTTAAAAATAGGTACAATGAGGATTTGAATCCAAGGTTTAGGGAAGCCCTTCTTGACTGGTAAATTGAAGAACATGTCAATGTGAGGGATGAAAATAATCCATCCAAATTTTAATATTTCTTCTTGGTATCCTTTGATGTCCTTAGATTTCTATTTTTTGAGACACTTAACCCAAAACTCCATATATTCTATAGAAAAACTTCTTCGTATGCACAAAGAGTTTGAATGTTGTCCACAACATCAAGGGATGTGTTAATATTTTTAAGGTAGGAATTCTAGTCCCTCAAGAGAATAATATTTCTTTATTTAGTTTTATCAGTCATCATTTTCCTCCAAATTTTGTTAGGATCTAGCTTAGAGAGGTGCAAAAATCTCACTTGATTTCTATTTATATAAAAACAAAAACCTTTTAATTAGGGATTTATACCTATTTATCATTTCATATGTTTAGGACTCACTATAAGAATCCCTAATGGTTTTAATAATAATCTTACACTCTTTATCATACCAAGGGTTGGACATTCTATTTTTTTTTTTTTACAGAACACCTCAACAGAGAACTTGTTAATGAAAGTAGAGAGGTTTTTCATACAATTATGAAAGATGTCTTCACTATTGTCCTTAGGTGATATAAGATTTGATTCATTATTTCAGTTCCTTCTCAAAAAAAGACTAGCTTTATTTTTTTCATAAATCAAGTTCTTTTGGTTATGGAAATTCTATTCGATGTGTTTTTTTTGCATGGAAAAGTTTATACTTAAGTTTAAAGGTCTATGATCATAGTTGGGATTATGGTCATTTAAGATGTCAAAATTTATTATTTTCTTCTACACATGGATATTAGATGTCACATATAATCTATGACACTATGGACAATCTCATGCATACAACACATACAATTGGATTTTGACCACTTCATTAAACCATTGTGAATTATTAGATCTTGAGAACTACGGAGCTTGATTAGCTCAATACCAAAAAAATTCTCAATCAAGTCTTTAAAGTTTATTTTGTATCTACTAGATAAATAAAGGTCCTCATCTAGACATATATGATTAGGGTTGGTATCATTCTTTAAAATAATAAATTGATTAGTTATTTATATCATTAAATTCTCCTAGAAAGAGGACAATGAATTCATTTCTCAAACTATAAATATCCTCTTCTAAGCCATTGTAAGGACAATTTGTATCTAGATTTATTTTTTCTTATAAAGAGTAGAATTAGTAGGCATGAAATAACATATTCTATATAAATCTTATTAACATTAATATATAAAATATCCATCCACATGTACTAATTGAAAGGGTCTTACTTGTGAAGCCTAATGTGAGGAAAACTGTTATTTTTTTATCTAAAGAGATATGCCTCCAATTCCTTTATGGAGTATTTCTTGTTCCATACTAATCACAAGACAAATCCTTCTATCTAAGGGACATTAGATTATTCATGCTTTCAAGTTTCAACAAGAAATAAAATATCATTTGGATTGTACATCCAACTTAACATAGTCACTTTTCTTTATGGAAAGCCATGATGGCTCAAAGAGAGGAGATAGGGTGTTAAAAATTGCTATGTATTATTATATTATAGTCTCTATCCGTAATAATATCTTTCCTACTCCTAATTATTTCCCATTTTCCTTCCTTCCCCGCTTCTTTTACTTTTTGAACTTCCTTCCTTAACTTATCTTGCTCTTTTGGAATAAGGTCTTCATTTAGAAATATTCTTGACCTTTTAAACTTACAGTTTTACAGAGTATGAAATATTTCTTGTCATTAGAGCTTAATTTTACACAAATTAACCTATATTTATGCTCAATTATTTTCCCAACCTCTTTTCTTATATGAGACAAGTTGTTCCAAATTGTAATTTATTTTGTAATTCTTCCTTGACCAATGCTAGCATGTTCTCATCTTTCTTGTATTTTTAAAAAAAAATGATGAGGTTAAAGGATCTTTTGTTACACGCATGGTCTAATTCTAGAATCTTATTCTTTTCCTCTTCGATGAGTTTGATGTCCAATTTACATTTCAAACTATTAAGGGCCAAATTGTTATTCAATTTTTCTTCTAGCTCTATAATCATGTTCCTCAAATTAAGATTATATATATTATGGAACTCTCATTCTTTGGTTCACCTCTTATTATTGAGTTTATTGTTTATTTTCTTGGCTTTGTTTTTCCATTTCTTATAATATAATCTCCATTTTCTGCAGCTTAGTCTATAATCCAAATACTTTATTGCCTATTTATTTAATCATGTTTTCAAATGATCTAAAGTTATTATCATAAATCAACTCTAACTCTATTTGAAGTTTAACTTATCTATTTTCTATATTTCTCTAATAATTAATACTTTCACAAAGATTATTTAATTTTACTTTATAAGGTCTTCCCTTCAGAGATCTTACTAAATGTTCAAGTTGGTTCATAAATACCAGTATACATAAAAATTGACCATATTGATTGACAAATTTATTCCACATTAACAACATTGATGGTTTCCTTTACAACTACATGTAAAGGACATTCAAAATAAACAAGAAGATTTGCAGAGAAACAAGTCCCTGCCCGGAAGGGAAGAAGGTAGAAAAAGAAATTCATGAAGACTTTGAAAAGAAATCTTGTAATTATTGAGTTCTGATTAATTAATTCACCCGATCGAATTGGATTGATAGGACTGATCTGATTCATCATTAATTTGTAAGAAACCATTTCGAGCCATGAATTTTTTAATTGATTAATTCTTTTTATGGTTGCAACCATGTTATACACCTGCCTTTGCCACCACATCATTCTCCCATGCAAAATCATGGTGAAATTCTTGTTTTGTGTAAGTTCACTTATAAAGAGAAAAGAGAAAGATAAGTACAAATTAGTATATATATTCCATTATGATCACTAGAGTAAATTGTTTTGGACACACCTACCACACTTAGAGTGGGGGGTGAATGAGTGTGGGGATATTTTTCCCAAAACTTCCCTCTTACATAAAACTCATTAGTTACCATTCAACATTTACTCATTACTCATTGTTTTCATTAATAATCAGTTAGATGTGAATACATATCAGAAACATATATCAAAAATATATCATCAACAAATCATCTCCACAAGGAACACAAGATGTATGTACAATTTTTCTTTTTATTATGGACTTCAATTAGGGGGTTTTCTAGCAACAATTGAATAGAGTACAACTCTACAAGAGAACCAGCTCTATATGCAATACTTATCTTACATTCTCAATAAAAAGTGATATGAGGCAACAAGACTCAATAGATATCCCTCTGTACCATAAACAAATGTATCAACCATGCACCAACCTGTGCCAAACAACATGTAATCAACGTGTACCATAAACAAGTGCATCCAACCATGTACCAAGTATATACCAATAATGTTTCAACTATTCATCAATATGTACCAACATCATCAACTATACACCTCATGTATGTGCCAATTCATCAACTGCTTGTCTCAACCATGACTAGTTTTGGATTAGTCAACAACCCTAAATTGAAATAATCATAACTTTGTACCTGTAACGAATAAATATCTAAAACTGATACACAATGTTATTCAGTGTGTTTTATGCAATTCCTCCATGTGTCACTACTTTGAACCTCTCATAAAAGGAGTTATAGAAAAAATGGCATACATTGCTGAATTCTGGCTTATTCTAGAGAGTGACCTTGGACAGAGTTCCCCGCATGGAATGTTTGTTGAATTGATCTGAAACTATTACACAACATACTACATACTTTAATATAACCAAAAAAAAAATTCTCACTGAATTTGGATCTGTTATGAAGAAGTTATGACATTTTTACCCGAAACACGTGTTTTAGACTAGTTTTAGGACTAGCCACAAACCCTATTTTCCACGGCATGTATCTCAAAAAATACAAAGACCCACAAGTTTAATTGTTTACCACAGATACTTGGATATTTTTTCTCAATGTCATATCAATATCATGGTCTGAATCATTATAGAAAAAATATTATTAAAAAAATGGTGAGATGACCTGTAAATAACGTACCTTAGAAAGCATCATGAAAAGAATTTATCCTTCGTTGAATTTCGGCCCTCTTTTCTTCACTTTCCCTCTAAAATTCGGCTTATATATCCTTTGGTTACCTTATTCACCTATATATATTCAATATGCTCAAGTGTTCCACACAAAAAATGCTCAAGAATCTCTCACAAGAAGCTCTCCACCAATACTAAGTAAGATATTCTCATAAGAAGCTCTCCATTGATCCACAAAATCGATGATCTACAAGAGACCATTTCTATAATATTTATACTTTCATCCTTTAGGTCACTTAACCCATTTTTAGGTCACTTAACCCATTTCTAGGTCACTTAACCTTTTTTCCTTATTTAAGGGTTAACCACTTTCCATAAATAGAAAGTTCTCCAATACTTTATCATTTAAATATTTCTTCTTGATTTTGTCACCTTACTTTATCATTTCTTGATTTTGTCACTTCTCTTTATTATTTTAATAATCTACCTTGACTTTGTCACTTTACTTTATCATTTAAATAATGATTTCTTGTTTTAGGTCACTTTGACTTCTTTGACCTTAGGGGCTTCAAGCCTTCATGTGGGGGTCCTTCATCTTCATAAGGCCATAACTCTCAAACCATGACGAGTTATGTGACATTCCACATACCACTAGAAATGGCATGACAAGAACTATCCATATAGGATAGTTTCACAAAAAAATTCCTTGATCTTCATCTCATTATTCCACATACAAGCATGGGTTCTCCAATTATTCTTCTAGGATAACTCAATCCGCAAAGAGTCTTCCTATGAGGAATTTCACCATAAGGGGACCACTTTGGATTTCATCCATTTCTGCACCTTATCAATCATGATAAGACAATAATGAGACATCTATACATTTTTCCAACAATGCATCATATACCAATGAAACCACATTGATCCATCTTCATCATATATCAATGACAACTCATTGATCCATCTTCATCATATCAGTGACAACTCATTGATCCATGTTCTTCTATTCACTCTCATTAAGGACAATACATATTACATTACATCAATCATCAATCAATCAATCCTTTCACATCAATCAATCACTTGACATCAATCAATCAAGCCATTGGCATCAATGACAACATGATCCAACAATATCCCCCTTTGGCATTGATGGCAATACCAACATTGATGTCAACACCAATTACCAATTATTTATGTCAACATGTAGATAAGGCATGATCTACATCAATAGTCAATGTGACTATCTCTCCCCATCTATAAACATCAATCACATAAATGTGATTAACTCTCCCGATTTGACATCAATGGCAAAGGGCCATTCTCCTCTTGGGGTTTCTCCCCCTGTCTGAGTGCCTTTGTTCTTCCTCTGAATAATCTCTCCCATTTTGAAAAATGGATATCACTCTGATGTAATGTTGAAGATACATCGAACATACTACCCCTGTGACCGTTTCTCCCCCTTGAATTATGATTTTGTGCTCTTTCTTGAAATATAGGGTTGTTTTCTAGGTATGCATCTGATAAATATCTCCTCCTAGAATCATGGGAAGAAGAACGAATCCTCCTATGGGTATGTCTCCCTTATATTCTCTGCAAGATGGACAATGTGCTACCATATAACAATCCTTGGACATGTTCATGCATCAAACTCATTCCATACCAAGCATCATGAAGCAAAATATATGTCAACAATGAAATAAAGAATCATGAGAAAAATATCAACAAAGTACATCCTGTAAAAATGTTTTCTCATCATGCACAACACACATGTACATTAATATCATGCAATGTGACAAAACATATCATCCATGGAATGTATCAATCATATGCCTCTTTCAACATCCCAACATGTCCATCTACCAATATGCCAACCATGTGCATCTACCAATATGCCAAACAATGTATCATATCACTCATGATATGTCTCCATCATGAACCAAGTGCCACAATCATGTATCTCAAACAAATGCCAATTGTTTTGCTAATAAAGTAGTACCAATGGTGTAGTATCATCAAGCATATGCTAAATGTATGCATCAATCTTTCCAACAAGTAAGCTTCCAATACATCATCAAGATATATCACATAACCAAGGTGTCATAATTTCACTGTCATAACCAACATTGTTCTTCAATAGAAAATGCATCAATCCATACTCATGAGTTAGTGCCATGCACTCAAGATTTTATTTTACATCACCACCTTACATAATCCAATATAGAATCATGAAAACCTATAGCAAACAGTGTCAGAACCTACAATAAACCATGTCAGACCCTGCATCACAGAGTTATACCATCACATCAAACTCCAATCCCTGTGCATTTCCTTTTTCCCAAGGATTTCTCACATATACGTGGCTTGTTGCATAGACAAATCACATATGTACGAGACCTATACAAGGTCATCCTGTGTATGTACGCAATTGATACCACTATCACCTATGTATACATCAATAGATGACATACTTGAGCTTCCCTTCAGACTTTCTTTATGTTCTAGCTACTCTATCTTCTTCACCCACTTCTGTAGATGTCCCTACTCCTCAGAACTTGAGATCTGAGAATCCATATTCTCAAATATGTCTCCCTTCCTTAATTCATTCCTTATTATATCCATTCTATGTGAATTCCTCGTCATGGAATTTCCTCTTTTGTTCCATCACTCTTGGGATTTGTGGCCAAACCCACTACAGTTGTAGAATCTCATGGTATTACATTGAATAGCAATGTGTCCTACTTGATCACAACTCCAACACCTTATGTTGTTATAGAATCTTCCATTATATCTCCTTTCAAAATATCTACATTCAAAATGTTTGTGACCATATTCATTACATGAATAACAATGCCCATGAAAAATACTTTCATACCTTTTCTTTCGTGTCCCAAATATAGCTTCTTGATGTCTTCCTTGCTTTGTTCTTTT
This sequence comes from Picea glauca, assembly GCA_000966675.3. NCBI lineage: Eukaryota > Viridiplantae > Streptophyta > Pinopsida > Pinales > Pinaceae > Picea > Picea glauca. The sequence goes on from JZKD02S0211422.1 coordinate 1,049,656, forward strand.
GAAATTTTTCTTTCCTTGTTTAGATGGTTTATTTGCAACATTATCTTCCTTCTTTGATGGACTTACCTCATGCTTCTTTGAGGTGCTTTCTTCAGCATGTGTAGCTTCTTCTTTGTATCCAAGTCCTGATTTATCACATGGTGATCTTTGACTTTCCAATATCTCATCCAATATTTGTGAGATATTCAATAATTTATTTGACTTATCCACTTTCTTTCTAAGATCAACAATTTTAGCTTCTAACTTACGACATGACTCTTCCTTTTCTTTTATTTGATTCTTCAATAGTTCTTCTATTATTTTGGCTTCTTCAATTTGGGTCTTGAGATGGAAAATAGTTTCAATTTGTTTTCTAATCTCATCATATACATTCATATCTTCTTTTCCATTATTTAGTCTTGTGATATCTTCTTCCTTTTCTTCTAATTGAGTCTTGTTGTTCTCTTCTTGTTCTTTGAGCATTTCCTTTAATTTCAAGACGTGCCTTAAACTCCTCGTAAGAAACTTCTTAATGTTATCCAAAAGATAGTTATAGTCTATATAATAATGATCACTTCTATATCTATATAAACACTCTTCAACTTCCTTTTGAAGTTTAAATATATTTTCTTCTATTCTTTTCATGGGATAATTACCATCAAAATTTACACAAACTGTTTCTAGATATTCTTCTTCACTTGTAGAGAAAAAATCATCATCATCATTGTAATCAAGGGTCTTTTAGGGTTCTTTAACTTCATTTGAAATATCTTCACGATCTTCATTTTTGCCAACATCAACACATAATTTTTTGCCTTCATTTGAAATTTCTTCAAGATATTCTTTTGTGTTATCATCACTTGATTATTTATCTTCACTTGAAATGTTTTCAATATCACATTTAGAAATAATACAATCAAGGGTTTTTGGAGATTCTTTACCTTTAATGATCTTGATGGAGTGATCTTCAATGTATTCTTTCTCCTTTCTTTGATATCTCCTCTAGCTTTAGCCATAGATCCTTGGCAGAAGTGCATTGTCCGATTCTCTCCTTGATATGGCTTGAGAGTCCAATAAGAATGGTCTTGAGAGACAATGAATCATTCTTCTTTCCTTCCATTTGAGCTGCAAAATTTAACTTGTTCTTCAATGAAATTGATCCACCAATGGTTGCCTTCCGAATTGTTGCTCCCATTGTCTTCAAATGTAATCTCATCTCTATTCTCCAAGTGTAATAGTTTTCCTCATCAAGGATTGTAACTTCATCATCAATTTGTGTGTCTATGGATCTCCTTCAATCATTTTAAGGCTTGTAGTGAAGGCCCTCTCTGATACCAATTGTTGGACATACCTACCACACTTAGAGGGGGGGGTGAATGAGTGTGGGGATATTTTTTCCAAAACTTCCCTCTTACACAAAAATCATTAGTTAGCATTTGAAATTTACTCATTAATCATTGTTGTCATTAATAATCATTTATATTTGAATACATATCCACAACATATATCATCAATATATCATCAACAAATCATCTCCACAAGGAACACAAGATGTATGTACAATTTTTCTTTTTATTATGGACTTCAATCTGGGGGTTTTTCAGAAACAACTGAATAGAGTACAACTCTACAAGAGAACCAGATCTATATACAATAATCATATTACATTCTCAGCACCAACTAAGATGAGGCAACAATCCTCAACAGATATCAATCTGTACCATAAACAAGTGCATCAACCATGCACCAACCTGTGTCAAACAACATGTAATCAACCTATACCATAAACAAGTGCATCCAACCATGTACCAAGTATATACAAATCATGTTTCATCTAATCAACAACAATTATTCATCAATATGTACCAACATCATCAAATATACACCTCATGTATGTGCCAACTCATCAACTGCTTGTCTCAACCATGACTAGTTTTGGGTTAGTCAACAACCCTAACTTGAAATAATCATAAGTTTTTACCTGTAATGAATAAAGATATGAAACCGATACATAATGTTATTTAGTGTGTTTTATGAAATTCCTCCATGTTTCACTACTTGTAACCTCTCAAAAAAGGATTTATAGAAAAAATGGCATACCTTGCTGAATTCTGGATTATTCTAGAGAGTGAACTTGTAGGGCATGCCCCACACAGAATGTTTGTTGAATCGATATGAAACTGTTACAAAGAATACTACAGAATATAATCTAAACAAAACAATTTTTCTCACTGAATTTTTATCTTTTATGAATAAGTTATGACATTGTTACCCGAAACACCTATTTTTGACTAGTTCTGGGACTAGCCACAAACCTATTTTCCACGGCGTGTATCTCCAAAAATACAACGACCCACAAGCTGAATTTTTTAACACAAATACTTGGATATGTTTCGTCAATGTAATATCAATCCCATAGTCTGAATAATTATAGAAAAAAAATTATTATGAAAATGGTGAGATGACATGTAAATATCATACCTTAGAAAGGATCATGAAAATAATTTATCCTCCCTTGAATTCTAGCCCTATTTTCTTCACCTTCCCTCTGAAATGCATCTTATATATCCTTTTGTTACCTCATTAACCTATATATACTCAATATACTCAAGCGTTCCACACCAAAAATTCTCAAGAGCTCTTACAAGAAGCTCTCCACCAATACTCAAAAAGATATTCTCACAAGAAGCTCTCCATTGCTCCACAAAAAGGATGATCTACAAGAGACCATTGCTATCTTATTTATACTTTCATCCTTTAGGTAACTTAACCCATTTTTAGGTCACTTAACCCATTTCTAGGTCACTTAACCTATTTTCCTTATTTTAGGGTTAACCACTTTCCATAAATATAAATTTCTCCAATATTTTATCATTTAAATATTTCTTCTTGATTTTGTCACTTCTCTTTATTATTTAAATAATCCACCTTGAATTTGTCACTTTACTTTATCATTTAAATAATTATTTCTTCTTTTAAATCACTTTGACTTCTTTGACCTTAGGGGCTTCAAGCCTTCATGTGGGGGTCCTTCATCTTCGTAAGGCCATAACTCTCAAACCATGAGGAGTTATGTGAAATTCCACATACCACCGGAAATGGAACGACAAGCACTATCCATATAGGATAGTTTCACAAAAAAAACTCCTTGATCTTCATCTCATTATTCCACATACAAGCATGGGTCCTCCAACTATTCTTCTGGGATAACTCAATCTGCAAAGCGTCTTCCCATGAGGGATTTCAGCATAAGGGGACCACTTTGGAGTTCATCCATTTCTGCACCTTATCAATCATGATAAGACAATAATGAGACATCTATATAGTTTTCCAACAATGCATCATATACCAATGAAACCACATCGATCCATCTTCATCATGTATCAATGACAACTCATTGATCCATCTTCATCATATCAATGACAACTCATTGATCCATATTCATATATGCATTCTCATCAAAGACAATACATATTACATTACATCAATCAATCAATCATTTGGCATCAATCAATCACTTGACATCAATCAATCAAACCATTGGCATCAATGACAACATGATCCAACAATTTTTGTACTGATAAAATTAGTGGGGAATATCGTGGTCTTTTGAAAAGTAGTGCCAACCAAAACTACATGTAACGAACCTTCTATTATGACAACAATTAGTCATATTAAATGGGTAAATATATTTTTTTGAACAACAAACGTTAGGACATGTGAAATTCTTCACGAAATAAATAAATAACTACTCAATCAATTTTATCACAATCAACTGAAAGAAACATCATTATTATTCAATCAATCATATCTTAAAATGATAACATAAGGAAACTACCCGCCCAACCTATCATGCATGGTTAGGACCTCCAAGACACATAAACAATTGTCAAGTCCAGGATTCATCCGATTTATTTTGACCATTTGAGGCCTCATGACTGATAACTATTCTAAGGAAGAAGGAAGTATCTAAATCCCATTAATTCAATTATACACTTCTAATCAAGACTAGAATTATCGACATACTTAATCATCAATTCATCATAGTGTAAATAATAATCTACTCTACTTAATAAATCTTTGAAGCAATGCTTAAGTGTAATTTCGAATAAGAAAATAATACATAAGGATTAATAAGAACACCATTAGAATAAGTACAATATTAGGAGTGAGTAGAGATCTAATTCAGTCTCCATTAGTATCTTGTCAAGCCAGGCTCAGTTCAGGTCAAGCATCAAATCAAATTTTCACCATTTTCAATAAATACAACTCCTATGTAACTCAAACATGTACCTCACTAACTTGATATATCTTAATTAAGAATTTATAAGTACTTGAGATACTAGATACCCTTCCAATCATAAAATCCCGTAAGAAGGTTTAATGTCTTCCTTAGGAACCACGTACGGATTTCAATATCACTTTAAGTAACCTTTTTAACTATAAGAAATTAATAATAATTAGCAATAATAATCATTCGAGATACATGCATACCATTTAAATAACCATGAGAAGATTTAAAATCTTATTGAGCAATGGATAAGTTCAAATTCTACTCTACCTATCCATTTAATGATTCCTTATATTATATAAACATTTAAAACTATTAAAGAAGGTCAACATCATATTAAACAATAATGAGGACTTACACTAACCTTCAATCCATGTATAAAGGATAATATGATCAATCACAATAAGGTATATATATATATATATATATATATATATATATATA
>JZKD02S0211422.1:1054383-1075182 GCA_000966675.3 Picea glauca
ATATTCCAACCTTTTATACATATTCATTTAAAGGAACTAAAGAAGATCTCTTATATTCATAACTGCATAGGTTTCACATACTAGCTTACATATATTTTGTGTATAAGGAGATTAAAAGAATATCAACACTTACAACTTCATTTAAGAGTAACAAGCAACTTTCTAGAAATCTAATCCGACCCTTGATCCAATGCTTGTTTCAAAACCTGATCTGACACTTCATACGGAACGTGATCCGACACTTGTTCCAGACATTGAAAGAGCATAATTTCTGATAAAACAAAATTTGATTTTAAAGATAGTGAAATGAACTCAAAGGACATGAGTTGCAAATAAGAGGTAGTTAACATGTCCCCTTTCGAATCATGGTTTACAATAAGAAATAATTGACCATATCTTCTTAGTTCTATAATTTTAGTAGAAACATGCTCTGAATGAAGTTAATCCTTACGAAAACACCGATCACAGAACCAAGGATAAAATTTAGAATGTAGAAATAAACGCAAGACTTCCATTGACATGGCAGCTAATAGATGGACAGAATAGGGGTTAATTCGTAAATAAGTACAACACCAAAAACTCAGCCCCATCGGAAATTCGTTCTGGACCTTAATTCGACACTTAATCTAGACCTCACTCCATTGCTCAATCTAACACTTAATGAAAACCTCACTCCAAAACTTAATCTGACACTTAATCCAAAACTCATTCCACCACTTAATACACCACTTAATCCAGACCTCACTCTAGCACTTAATACGACACTTAATCTGATCCTGGATCCAACACTAATTTTTGATAATTTAAATTAATTTCAAGTGCATCAATTTTTATTATTATTATTTGTAAAGACTTAGAGGAAGGGACAATAAATGTGATTCAGGTTCTTTCAAGAAGTGGCAGCGACAGGTGAAAGGTAAGTGAACATCTATAGGCCAAGACAAACAATTCAATCATAAACTCACCACTCTCACATTTAGCTCTGGGGATGTTACTACTATCTTATAAATGAGGAAAATTAATTATTAAATTCAGCAAACGGGAAATGGGAAAACAAAACATGAATAGAGTAATTAACACTACTAATTTCAAGAGAGACATTTCCATACAAAACCTAATTTGGCACTTGGTCTGGCACCCAATATCGACCTCAAAACAGAACTAATTTATGTTAAAAATTACAGGCAATGAATAGATTTAGGAAATGGTTAAGCTTAAGGAAAGGACATTTAATTAATTACACAAGCACTTGGGAAACTCATTTTTTTTTGCAGCCTCAATTTCATTTCCGAAATAAATTCCTATCATACAGAGATCTTTAAAAAAAACCATCTTCACACTGTGTAGGTTGCTTTGCCAAAAAGATTAATAGCACTAACTACTAGACTTACGACCTCCTACAATGATCCAATAGAACACCAATTGATATTTATAAAAATATCAAAGATAACGGAAGAGGAAGAAGAATCACTCGATTTGGAAATTTCTAGGTTGTTCGATGGATGATAGCGAACGCATATTTAAAATTTCCGACCACTTACGCAGTTGAGATATACGCAAGCTACAATTTCATTTTGGGTAGTTGTTTGACCAAGATGAATAAATTTTAAAATTATAATAATAAATAGAAGGCATTGAACATAAGGAAGTTTCAGGTTATAAGAGGTGGAAGAAATTGATTGTGCACAATTAATCAGTTTTCATTCTATTTTGTAAGTTTAAATTCGCTTACGAAAATAGGGTAGCATCTAAACACAAGGACCATAAGATTTTCCAAATTTCATTGCCTAAAATTTTTGTACCGATAAAGATATCAGACTTTGATTTGATTGGCAACAATAAAAAAGAACTCTAAATTGGTACTGACATTCCAATTTGCAGAGGTTATAGAGGCTCCATGAATTTCTTATTCTAGGAAAAATTTTAACCATTACACAGTGAAAACGAATCTACAATTTCAAATTGGGAAGAGGTTTAACAACAACATAAAATAAAAATTCTGAAAACACTATAAATAGAGTTGTGTTCTCAGAAACTGAAATCTGAATTATTAATCACAAGGGTTATTCATTCTTTAGGGTTTTCCCAAGCACAACCACATATAATACACAATATTCTCAACATGCAACATGAGACATTTCTGTATAAATCGCATCCATTAAAATAATAAATTAATTAAAAAATTGATATGCAATCATAGAAGAAACTAAGAAATTAGCATTTTGTATGTTATTATCCTGGCAACCATTAATCATTTTGAGAAAACAAGATGACAACAATTTTCAAAAATTTATCTTCTAGATTTCAATAAAAACTATCAAGGACTTGTCAATTCAAGTTTATAATCACAATCAGTTTATGGTGAATTTACAAGAACCCTATTATAGATATTAAATCTTAACACAAATTCAATTTCAGAATAAGAATATCATAACCGATGATGAAGAAATCTGAATATGTTCTTTAGCAAATAACGTGCTTTCCTTTCCCCCACTTTCTAATCATTGAGATTTCATCGTTACCTCCCAGCCAATGCTAGGGGTACTCTTCTTCCTCCTTATCCCCCTGAGACGCAAAGGGGTCAAGAACATGCAAACCATAAATAATCTAGCTCCAATATTTCCTCTTGAGGTAGAGCCACCACTCTAGATCAATCTTAGCACACAACTCTCACAAGTAAAACCAGTCAAAATGATTTTTTCATCATAACTTTACCAATCACCAGTGTCTCCATTTCCCATCTAGACCATTTTCTTTATAGGAAATTCCTTACTGACACATGCCCACATGCACAATTAATTAACTTTTTAAATTAAATAAATTAGGGTTATTCACCATCACACTTGTCACCCTCTCTCCAAGTTGCACAAGTAATTATATATTTAATTTTAATTAAAATTCAATTTCCCTCACCCAAACGGGTTGTATCCAATGGTGGAAAGTGAGGAGTTTTTCACCATTGGGAAAGGTTCAACTCCCATGAGGGCCTAACATGAAACATGGGTGCACCTTGAGGTAGTGGTCGAACGTGTGGTTGCACCCAGAGATACTATATTAAATTATATCGTGACCCATGCACACATAAGAGGATCAAATCCCACCCCCATTTCCTTCAAATTCTAAGGCCCAAAGGGGTTGGATCCAATGGTGGAAAGAGAGGAATTTTTCACCATTGGGAAAGGTTCAATTCCTATGAGGGCCTAACCTGAAGCCATGGGGTCACCTTGAGGTAGTGTTTGAGAATGTGGTTGCACCCAGAGATATTATATTAAATGATATTATGACCCATGAACACATGAGTTGATCAAATCTCACCTCCATGTCCCTCAATTTAAATGTCCCATAGGTGTAGGACATTCGGTGACATAGTGTGTTGTTAAGGCACTCTGTGATGTTAAAGTCACCAGTTCGAAACCTGTGGGGAAAAAAAATCCATCCATGTTAAGGGTTGGTGTGGCTCAAGCTGGGTGCGATCCTCAAGTGATTTTGACAGCTTAGATGCCCCTGATTTGTGGTTTCTCAAGCCATAGGCTAGTCCCGCAGATCATAGACAAACTAGTAAACAAAAAAAACAAAAAAATCAATTTCCCTCACATTTCCCAAATGTGTTCCTTAAATCTCTCTTAGTTGTCTCTTTATTCCCCATATTCTTATTCAATTACTGTCTCCTTACTAAATTTGAGTTAGAGTTAAAATATGAGTCTTTGTCTAGTTAGACTAGTGGTATCTAGACTCTAGATACCATTCTATGTGTACACCTATTCTCTCATGCTTTATTCCTTTCTTATTTTAAAATTCCATTTCAGTATTTTCTTGCACACATGTGCATTATATCAAATATTTATATTTATCTCAATTTTTCTTTAGATCAATTTATCTCTAATCCCTTTTTTCATTTAACATTTTATTTTAGTCCCCTAACTAAACTTAGACTTAGGATTTTTCTTAGAATAGGGTTATACTTTTATATGGATTTATAATTAATTCCCACAATGTCAAATCCATTCATTGTTTTCTAGGCCTCCTAGATTCATTGACTCAAGTTTTTTAATTACGCGACGCTCCCTTCAGGATGCACCCCCATGCTCCAAGGGTTCCACTCTCCTTTGACTATTTTTGGTAGTTTGTCCAACCCTTGGAGTCAAAACTCCACTCGGTTGACCTTGTGAGAGACTAAGGGCTTCTAAGGAATAAGGACTCTACCTTATTGTGTGGCCCTTAGAAATATTCGTGATCAACTGTCTCAGTCTCCCTCATGACATGGTTGACCTCTTGAACTAGGTAATCGTTAACCTACAATTTGAACCATGGTAGGAATGCTAGTAGGTTGTGCCAGGGACTCTACCACACCTCTTCCTCAATTATTAGTTTTATGTACATGGCCCCTTTACTCCTTATGTGAGTCATATTAGAAAGCATTAGTCAGCTTGCATCCATTGACAAAACAATGTCAATGATCCATATACAAAATCATACTATAATCAATCATATGTCACATATGCGTAAAATGACATACTCAAACCAAATACAATCAACTCCCTGATTCAATCCAAAGTCCAAGGAGGTCCATTGATTCCATCAACATCTACAATTTTTCATGTTTCCTACACACTCAGGTAAACTTGTCAATAATATATGTCAATACATATATCAAGTAGCAATAAATCACAACCCATCCACATCATAATGTAAAATACATAGTCATAACAAATAATATTGTACTATAACCAGATCACTTGCATGCAAGTATACTCAAGTATAAGTCGATAACATATTCTTAGTAGAGCAGGATGTTACATACACCCCCTCCTATTTTAAACTGTGTCTCAAAGTTGTACAGTATATAAAATACAGTAAATAAAAGTATCTGGCAAGATCTATATGTCTAATATATCAAACAAGTAAGGAAAATGCTGACGCATATCATGTGTGTCCTCCCAAGTAGCCAAGTGTGGACTATAATTGTCCCATTAGACCTTGACCTGATCGACTATTTGAAGCCGTAGTTGTCAAATGCAATTGTACAAAATGTGGATTTGCTCCACTATGATAGCACCCTCATCTGATACTTTCAAATAACTCACTTCAGTCACACATGTAGGATCACTAACATAATGTCTCAAAACAGATACATGAGAAACATAATGCATACACCTCAAAGAATTAGGTCAATAAACCATGGGTCCTTTCTTTTCCACAACTTTGAAAGGTCCCACAAACCTAGGAGAGTGTTTATCACTCTTTCTAAACTTGATCAAACTCTTGTGCAATTTCACCCGCAAGAAAACTCAGTTGCCAACTTCATAACTATGGTCATTGCAGTGTGCAACGACATAACTTTTTTGTCGATCTTGTGCTTATTTAATCCTTTGTATTATTGATTGCATTTGTTCTTCCATTTCTTGGATCACTTATGGTCCTACCAAAACCACATCCTCAATTTGATCCCAGCTCAATGGCGTTCGACATGGTCACCCCTAAAGGAACTCAAATGGTGTCATCTTAATGGTACGTTGATAGTTGTTGTTGTATGGAAATTCTACTAGTGGAAAGAACTCTTCCCAATGTTTTTTTTGGTACATTACATACATACGCAACATATCTTCCAAAATTTGGTTTGTTCCTTCTGTCTTCCCGTCCGTCTCATTATGATATGTTGTACTAAAGTTCAGTTGTGTTCCCAAGCCTCTTGGAAACTGGTCCCAAATCGTCATGTAAACATTGATCCTCGATTGGATATGATCTTTTTTGGTACACCATGTAACCTTACAATATTGTTGAAAAAGACTCTATCTATGTCTAGCGCCTATTAGTCGTACGCACAGGAATAGAATGTGCACTCTTTGCCAGAGTGTCAACTACCATGAAAATTGAGTCATGTCTCCTTGCCGTCATTGGAAATCCAACTATAAATTCCATCGAAATGACTTCCAATTTTGATTATGGAATGACGTGTGGTTGTAGTAATCTTGTCGGGTGTCCATGTTCATACTTCACTTGCTGACATTCTAGACATATTTCCATGTAACTAACTATGTATGCTTTCATTCCCTTCTAGAAGAATAAAGGCTTAAGGTCAACCTTCATCTTCATGACTCCTAGATGAGCCATGTGCACTACTCTATGAGCTTCGCTTAAGATCAAATTTCTCAATTCATCGTTAGGTTGTATGTAAATACTTCCATTAAATCTCAACAATCCATCGTTGTCCAAATAATAGCCTTAAAATTTCGGTACCATCACGGTATCTTGTCCAATATTTTCCTTAACCTCTTTATACCAGTCATCGTCCATCTGCATCGTTAGAATCATTTCTCGAAGATTTGTCTTAAGAGGTATTACCGAGAATATGTGTGGCCTCTGACTCAATGCATCTACCACTATATTCAACATACTTTTTATGTAAGTAATATCGAAGTTGTATTCGCTAAGTAGTTCTTACCAACATCTATGTCGTGTGTTCAAGTCACTCTACGTAAATATATGTTGCAGTCCACAGAGATTTGTCTTTAGTTTGAATTTTCATCAAATCAAATAGTGTCTCCAAGTCATGTGTAGCGTAGTTCTCCTCATGCTTTCTCAATTTCCTTGAAATGTAAGCGATCACTCAAACGTATTGCATCAAAATTCTTCCTAAAACTTCCTTGGATGCGTCTGTGCATACCAAGAATTCCTTGTCCATGTCGAGGACTTTCAGTATTGGTTTTTTCATCAATAACTCTTTAAGTTTGTGAAATTATTCCACACATTTCTTTCTCCCAACGAACTTCTTGTTTTTCTTTTCCAATTTCGTGATCGGATTCGCTATCGTTGAAAAACCTTCGACGAACCATCGGTAATATCTTGCTAAACTGATATAGTTACGTACTTATTGTACGTTTGTCAGTGCAGGACATTCCATAATAGCCTCTACCTTCGTTGGATCCACAACGATACCTTCACCATATATGATATGTCCCAATTAATGAATCTTCGATTGGTAAAAAGAACATTTGAATAGTTTCTCGTACAATTTGTTTTCTCGTAGACACTATAGTACCAATCTTAAATATTCATCATGTTCCTCTTTCATCTGAGAAAAAATCACTATGTCATCAATAAATACTTGAACAAACTTGTCGAAGCATTCGCAGAACACCCCATTCATCAAGATCATGAATACTCATGGGGCATTTGTCAGTTTGAACTGTAAAACGATATACTCGTAATGTCTGAACATCGTCTTAAATGTGGTCTTACGGATATCTTCCTCTGTAATTCATAACTAGTGATATCCTCATCTCAATTCAATCTTCAAAAATATCTTTGTTCCTTTCATTTGATCAACAAATCCTCTATCCTTGATAACGAATATTGGTTCTCGATCGTTGCTTTGTTTAATTCTCGATAGTGTTATAGAAAATTTGCCTCACCTCATGCCATATTTCATAGAGGGCCTTTTTCCATTTCTCCATGCATACTTGAAGTCCCTTTTTTGTAAATCCCAGAGCTAAAAACATGATTTTTTCACATATACATGCCCTACCTATATTACAACATGTGTAGACGCGAGTTGCACCACTACAGCCTGCGTACATTGGGATTTCTTCCCAAAATTAAAAAATGGTGTTGGGTTTCCATGTCATGTCATGAGATCAATGATCCTTGACCTTCCATATACTAGAAATGTTCAAACTCGGCCCTTCAGTTCCACTTTATGGATATACATGGGCCAAAAACCAGCCATGGAAAAGAGGAGAAAGAATTCAACTTTGAGAGAAAAGTTACTCTGGAGAAATTATTCACCTCACATTGAGTTTGCAACCCTTTTTCCTTTAAGTTTGAATACATTGTTCAACCCCCAAGCTCTTTCCTTATTGATTGAGAACCTCATTGTCTCTCTTATATGAGCTTGCCTTTTTTGGAGGATTGAAGTGGTGGAGGCCCAACTAGAAGGAAATTGGTTTCTCGGTTCTGAACCATGCTGACATAGAAGTTTGTAAATCATTCACTTTTGTTGATGACATATTAATAGAAATACTCTTTTCACGTTCAATTGATATCCTGCAAATATTTGAATTGTTATTCCATGGGCATATTTGTTATATATATTGATGGATTATGCTATTGAATGTGCTAACATTATCTATTATCACCATATGCTTATGTTGCTTGGTTGTTGAGGACTAGTTGTAGGTATATTTCTTTGGGTCAAGTTCTTAATGGTGAACTTCATCGAATGTCTGGATGAGGTAGGCCTTTTATCTTGTCTTTCTATCATATTTTTTTATATAGAATACTTGATATTAGAGTTGATTTCTACAGTCATTTGCGTCTGTTGTGTTTTACACCTAGGCATAGAGATATTTTCCTTGTAAAAGAATTGGCGACAATACTGGGGATATAATCTCCTTTTTCGAGGTTTGGAGTGTTTTTTTCCTTAGATTTCTCTCGTTTATATTTATTCTCTTTTTAGTATGATTGCTTGAAAACCTCTATTCACTCTAAGTCTGAGTTTCTTAGCCTTCTCCTTAGCCTGGTTGTGTTTTGACACATATACATGGATTTTTTCTTGACAATCACGTACATACGTGTGTTGTAATTATGTAAGTTGCATACATATGCCCTTTTCCCTTGAATAGTCATGTACGTCAACCTTTTTTGCTCGGTTGTTGGGTAGGTTTCAATGATTGTTGAGTCTTGTTGGGTCTCTGTTGTGACTGTTAAGTGTGTGTGGAATGACATGAAACCCGTCTTTGGTTGAATTTTTGGGTGGTTCCTTTCTCATCATCTTCTTCATTTGATTGTCCTTGCATCTTGGGCTTGGTGTTTTTCTTGTTGATATCCTAATTGGTTTGTCTCTATTTACACATAGTAGAGTTTTAATATCAAGTTGTTGTTCAATCCTTTCATTTTCATTTTATTATATTGAAAATACAAAAAAAAAATAGGCATTTTACAATGATTGGAATTTTGATCTATTGAGTCTTTGTCATTTATCTTAGTGCATGTAAAGAAAGATTTCATTTTATTTAGAATTGAAAAATTGAATTGAAAATTGCATTTTTTAAAAGCATATCATTTGTTGAAAATTGGAAGTTAGGACTTTGAATTGTATTCATTTTCATTTATTTTACTTGTTGAGTCATAACATAACTATATTCATGACTACACCTTTTGAGTAAGCAAGGCCATTAAAAGTAACGCTATAATTTAAAATTGATTAGTAACAATGTTATTTTTCTAGGGTGCACAAACTAGCTTAGGATTTAGAGCCTTGGAATAGGATTTTGTGAAGTAAACTTCTCCAAGGATATTAAATCAACATATGTGTATGACTAAAGGAGTGGAGAAATCCATTGTATAATCGGTAATATAAGGAGGCTCCACTTACACCGGAGTTAAGGATGAGGTCGCGTGATTTTTTTTGAAGGGATATCCCCCCGATACCTTCTTAGAATCAGATATATTTCTGGGGATCTATTTGTATATGGGGAACTTGCTAGTGCCCTTACCTCCGTGACAGGCGGTGCTTTCAAGGTTTCATGATTTTTTACCCTGCCCTTATGGTGGACCTGAATTACGACTGTTCGTATGTGCATCGGTTATAACGTGGTTTCTTAGTTGCTTGACTTAGGTACCACATAGGTTTCTTGTAGGGGTTATTCTGCAGGTACCCTGGGTCAGATAAGGGTTGGATAACACACAACCCTTATGGAGGATTACCTCTCTAGGGTGATCTAACAAATTGGTGGTTAAGCCCACAAGGGCCCTCATAGCTAATTTTGTTTCCTCCAATATTTAGCAGTGGAGTTTCAGGTCCCTTATGGGCGAGGCATACCTACTTTAGAGAGGGAGGTCCCTTTTAGCCACTTTATCCTATTTTTTTTGCATATTGGTCGTTTGATTATTTTTGGTGTGCTCTTTGATTATTAGTAGACCTTTGAGATTTTATATCATGATTGAGTTGTCATTATAATGGATAGTGGAGTTCTTGTGGATCCCTTCTTTACTGATACCCCCCCATGACGTTCACTCATTTCACAGGGATGAATCTGTCCACTTTTCATAATGGTATGCAGAATTATGAAACTTAGTCCATGCCTTGGGTCTCTAGTTATTTTCCTATTGATTTTCCAAACATACCTTCACCCTTTCCATCCTCTTCCTGGCCCACTTATATGAATCCTAGTTTTGCATCTGGGGGCACCATGGCCCCACCATTTACATCTCCATTTGATAGGATTCATGTCCCTCTATCAACTCTCACTGTGGGAGGTTGGAACCTCCCCTCCTACTGATCCATCCCTGGCCATGTTTTTTTAGGAGCCAGTACTAAAATGGGTGGTTATTTTACTTATTACACCCCATCTGTGTATCTTTTGTCTGTCATGTCAGTTCCTACGAACACTTTTTCCATGGAGGGTCCACGTATATCCTCAGGTATTTCATACGGAGGTAATCAATTTTATGGTTCGGGCTACCCTCTTCATGGAACCCCTTCACATGGGGGAAACATATATCCTCACTTGAACAATCCTCATCATACTTTTGGGGGCATTGCTTCTAGTCATTTTGGGGGCATCACTCTAGTTGCCATGAGTCATATCGACATCACATATCCTACCACTATACATCACATGGGAGATGAGTCTCCAACCTATGCCAGTCATGCTGATAGCATGTCTCCAGCCATTGTAAAGGATGTTGGGGGAATTCATACGATTGAGAAGCCTAGACATGTCGAACGTAAGCCCAAGTTCCTTTGCAGAAATTGTGAAGGCGATCCCCTTACTCATTTGTGTCATGCTATTACAGGAATATTGGAAGCGTGGTTCTCACCTGGGGTCCCTTCGGGTTCTGAGTCGTCTGTGTTTTCCCCACACTATGTTTCGCCTTTGATTGACATGAAAATCATGTCAATGAAATCATCACCTGACCACACTCCCATATTTTAGGGTGATGTGTCTCTTGGCCTTATTGTCACACATCCTATTCAACCAACGGTTGAAGAAGTGGTTGTACCAATTCAATATCTAGTCAATCCAACTCTTCTTTTGGAGTGTGATGTGTCCTTCAACCATGCCATTATCATTTCTAGTTCTGCACCTTCTGAACAAGAGAGAGTTTTACTCTCCCCGAGTACTCTCCCTCCAAGTCCTAGAGAAGTTCCCTTTGACTGGGATGGTCTTGTGGGGTATCCAATGCCTCCTTCTATGTCCTTTCAAGTAAGATACATTATTCAATATATCATGGAGAAGGTAGCCTCTGTTAGGACTTGGAGAGATTTGGGTTTTCCTAAGATTGTGTCATCCATTTGTAAGATGTTGACCTTTCACATAAATCCTGCATGGGAGACTTGGCCTCCCCCATGACATACCGCCTAGAAACTTCTCAATGAGTTTGATTTAATCTCTTTTTTGAATTGTCTTCAAAAAATGAAAATATTGCTGAGGGAACTTGTCTCTTTCACACTTGTAAATTGGATTTGAAAGGATGTCTATTTGGTGCAAGTTTATCCCTTTTTAAAACCAAGTTGACTAAGATTATGAAAAATGACATTTTTTGGCATTAACTTGTGATTACATCTCATGCCCTTGCTTGTAGTATTTAGCCTATTTTAGGTTCTCTCTTTGTGTTATAAATCATTTTCCTCAACATTTTTTCATCCTCAACGAAGCAGAGCCTTGTTTATATCCTTCCCAGGTTGACAACCTATACCCAGGAGGGAACATTCCCCTGAGTGTCCATCTCCCACATGCACTTCCTTGCATTGAGCATAGGTATGTTCCACTGCTGGAACTAGTTTTTCTTACTTGCAACACTCGTTTCCTTCTATGTATCATAGAATTCATTTGACTATGAAAAAACAAAAAAAGACGAGCGGGAAGGGAGTATTATCCTATATTGGCAGTAGTCATGTTGCCTTTGAATAGAGGACAAAATTTTCCAGTCCACTTATCATCGTAATTTTGGGTTTGGCATGACCTTAGGAAGATGAAGTCGTTACATATATTTTACTCCAAATGGTTACTCTTCCAGTCCCTATGGATATTTTGATTGATGCCTCCTGCATCTCATGGTTTCATCATTGATTCTGTGCTTCCAGAGTCTTCCATATGTCTCATGCTCTTGTTCAAAGGATGTCTATCAACCTATGTCGGCCATTTCTTGAAACTCTCAACTTTGCATGTCAGCCATACCCTCTGTTTGTCTCAAAATCACATGAATATGTAATCATATTGCACACCCTGGTCCTACTTTCCTCATTGGTAGGTAACCTTGAACCCAACAATCAACATTTCATCATTGGTATTTGACTGGGTGGTTTCCCTTATGTTCGACGACAAGATAGCTATTCACACATTGGGATTCATAGAGTGCCTTTGATGCCATTATCCCTATTGGTGTTTTTCTCACCTTTGTCAGCAATTTTCCTCATTGGCTGCTATTCAGAGGGTATTTTTTGTGTATCTCTTACACCTGGAACATGATAAAGACACATAGGGTCATTGGTTCATGAACATTTACTTCATCTGATTTTCTCCAAATCATTAAGCTCCTACCTTTTACCTCATGTTGAATGATGAGAGATGCCTCAATGCTCTCCTTTCAATAGGTCTCCTTCCATCGAATTCATCTCATCTATTTTGGAGATGAGACCTAGAGTCCTATAAGTACCTAAGGGCTTGCAGTCATTAGTGGAAGGTTCTCTCACCATCGATAGTTGGGAATACATCAATGTCTCATGATCAATGGATTCTTCAAGTGTTCGACCCTGACTCATTTTCAAACTTGTAAGAATGTACTTGGTGCCTTGATACCTACTTTCACCATCAGTAGGTTGTCTGTTGTTTGTTAATGGTATACCTCAATGAACGATAATCAAATGAAGTCTCATTATGTTTGACCTCAACTCATTTATTCACATGATGTATACTTGCACCTTTGGTGGATCAGGTAGAATACTTGAAGACATCATTTTATAGTTGCATCTTTCATGAGCTATTGCTACCTTTCATTGGACCAGTACCTATGTGACTTCAGTGATCATGGGAAATCGGATTGTACTCCATTGTATACAACTATCTTCAGATTGATTTTGAGACTAGTTTTGCTAGGCCTTGTTCATGACTATGAAAGCCTTTGGCACGTAGCCACCTTTGTATTGCCTATTCATGGCCATGGACATTTGTTTGGTATATTTTCACATGGATATGTAGTGTAATTCAAATGGGCAGCCATGTATGCAAATTTAGTACAAATTGTCATGAGAAACTAGTTCTTCTAGTTGTGTCCCCCTTACTCCACTTCTAGGGTTTTATAATGTATTTCAGCCATCGCAGATACTCCTATGACCTCACACATTAGGGGGAATATATTATAGAAATATTTTCCTCACCTCATGCCATCTTGCACAGAGGGAATTTTTCCATTTCCCCATGCAGACTTAAGTCCCTTTTTTGCAAATCCCAGAGCTAAAAACATGATTTTTCCACACATATGTGCTCTTCCTATATTACAACATGTGTGTACACAGTTTGCACCACTGCAACCTGTGTACATCAGGATTTGTGCCCAAAACTAAAAAATGGTGTCGATTTTCCATGTCACATCATGAGATCAATGATCCTTGGCCTTCCATATACTAGAAACGGTCTGACTTGGCCCTTCACTTCCACTTGAAGGATATAAATGGGCCAAAACTAAGCCTTGGAAAAGAGGAGAAAGAATTCAACTTTGAGAGAAAAGTTACTCTAGAGAAATTATTCATTTCACATTGAGTTTGCATCCCTTTTTCCTTTAAGTCTGAACACATTTTTCATCCCCCAAGCTCTTCCCTTTTTTATTGAGAACCTCATTGTCTCTCTAATATGAGCTTGCCTTTGGTGGATGATTGAAGTGGTGGAGGCCTAGTTGGAAGGAACTTAGTTTTTCGGTTCTGAACCGTGCCAACACATAAGCTTGTAACTCATTCACTTATGTTGATTACATCTTAATAGAAATACTCTTTTCTCATCCAATTGATATCTTTTGACTATTGGAATTGTTATTCCATGGGCGTATTTGTTATGTATATTGATGGATTATGCTATTGAATGTGATAGCATTATCTATTATCACCATATGATTGCATTGCTTGGTTGTTGAGGACTAGTTGTAGGTATATTTCTTTGGGTCAAGTGCTCAATGGTGGACTTCATTAAACGTCTGGACGAGGTAAGCATTTTATCTTGTCTTGCAAGCATATTTGTTTATATAGCATACTTGAGATTAGAGTTGATTTCTGCAGTCATTTCCATCTATTGTGGTTTACCCCTAGCCATAGAGAGATTTTCCTCATAACATATAGCCAATACAAAGTCTCCATGATCCATCTTTCTTTCTCACATAAATCACTGGTGCATGCCATAGTGACACACTTGGACGTCTAAGTCGCAAGTCGAATAATTCCTTTAGTTGAATTTCCAACTCCTGAAAATCAAGTGTTGACATCTGATGTGGTGTTATTGCTATCGATTCAGTTCCATTCTTTAATTCTATCATAAAATCCAACTCTCCTTCGGGCGGTAAACCTGGTAACCCTTCCGGAATCACATCTGCAAATTCTTGCACTACAAGAAATTTTTCCAATCCTTCTACCTCATCCTTTTCGTTTAGCTCTAAGATTTCATATAGCTAGCATACCTTGGGAATAATATTCTATAGCTATAGGGAATAATATAAATCTCAAGGTCACTACCTAGTTTCTTTCATCAATCATCTTATTCTTTCTCAAACCATCTATCAAACTTAGCAGTTTCGATCAAAGTTAACTATCGCATCATGCGATTTTATCTAGTCCAAACCATTCATTACATCATATGATCCTAATATCATGAAAAAGGTCTACCTTTATTGCAAAATTTCCCAAGTTAATACTACAATCAAAATATTTTCCATATTGTTCATCTTTTCTTCCATTGTGAGGACCTTCTGAACTCCATCATGTAACATTTGGGCATTAGGATCCTCACTTTTTCTTGAAGGTTGAAGCTGAAGCCGAACACACTTTATTGACCTTTAAATTTTATGTGTTTAGATGTGGAGCATACCTAAGTAGTTCCATGAACCTGGCCTTATAATCTGGCACCGCACGACCACACTATCATAATGTGTTCAACTCATTAAGTTGGCACTTAATGAAATACTACCATGTGGAGTTTAGTGTTGGAGGTGTAATCACGAAGTGTGAAGTGCATTGCCATGTTCTCCAACCATGCCTTGATGTATGAGTTGTTTGTGACTCCCATGAGCTCAAAAACTTAACTTTCTCGAGTTCCATGAGTATACTACTGCTAATTGTTGGAGGGTGTTGTGAACCCTCATTGGGTCCATGTTGAGGAAAAGATATCAAAATGATCTTACTCAAGCATTTTCAAAATCTTCTTGGCTAAATAAAATTATAAGGGAATATCACCCTATGTTTATAGCCAACAAAAATAACATCCTAACTCACAAGTATTAATTACGAGTGCTTAGCATAGTCTTTTATCCATAAAAAAACTTAATGGAAATTTACTTTGTATGCAATTTTCTAAACATATCAGTTGTTGAAATAAATGTAAACATAGAAGTAAAGTCACCAAGATGATGATAAAGACAACTGAGACATAAAGAAATCCTTTAGTTCATTCAAATTCACCAAAGAGTCATTTGCTTTACAAAGTCTCTTGCAGAAATTTTGGACCAAAGTCAAACTTAGACATCCCCAATGGAACATACAAAAGAACCTCTGACAAAAAACCAAAACTGAACTCTAAAAGCTATATCAACTTGCCACAAATTGATTCCCACTCGACTCTACACAATAGCCTTTATCAGTCATGAAAATTAATTCACAAGCATACATCTCTACACGAACTATCAAAGATAGATCAACACCTCTGAAAAACAAGTGTCTGAATGATGTGATTCATCCCTCAATATTGTTGTCTACAATAAGACCCTTCTACCATAAAAGAGAATTAGGCTTGTAATGAATGAATGAATGAATGAAAACTGAACTATCTCAGCATAAACTCAAAGATCAAACCTTAGTATGCTTTTGCTTCTATCCTTCCCTTGTTCCTCCCTTTCCTTTTGCTTTTAAACAAATTAGAATTGGTTGAAGTAGTTGAACCAACTCATTAGTTAAGTTAATTAAAAGACTCAACCAACTTTAGTTAGGGGGGAAAGTATTAATCATAATAAGGGTTATAGTTAAATAATAACTAGTAAGTGGGACCCCTTGTGACTCCCATTGGACCATTAGTTCTTGACAATCATAACATACTAGTCAATTAAGTTAAAACACACCTCGTTGTGACTCCCATCAACATATTCAGTTTTGGCAATTTAGCTCATGATATTTGAAATTATTTTCAAAAAATACTACTCATATATCCAAAATAAAGCATGTTGTCCAAAAATTCCTTAAGTCAACTGTCATCAACAATATATAAAATAAACCTCAAAAGCCATATTTCCCACTCTGAGATGCAATCTTTCCTTCATTGTTGCTGTAAACCTTCAATTTTTCAAAATTTTCCTTTGGCTGCGTTGATCCTTTAGGCCTAATATCATTGATTACGTGGGAACAATCATCCCTCAAATGCATCTGGGAAGACACAGATTTGTCAGAGCCATTGAAGGGTGAGGAAGGGGAAGCAGTGGCTTTTCCTTTGTCAGGGGCATGGTGGGCCTCAGTTTTCAACCTTTTGCTAGCATGAGAGGACTGCACTAGTGAGTGGGGATCATCTTGGGCAATGTGGTTAATAGGTGGAGGAGAAGGTAGGGATAAATTAGGCCAACCACGATGTTGGGAGACTGTCAGTTGGACAATCTCTTTCCATCCATAATTTTTAGGGACCTTGGGCTGCAATGACATGTGAGGAGGCACAAGGATACCAGGGGTTTGCGAAACCTGGAAAGGAGGCCTTTCGGGCCTGGGTTGGACCACTCCTTGCCCAATCAAATTGAAAAATACAACCTGAAACAACTGACGAAGATCTTGTGAGTCAGCATCAAAATGTATGGAGAACCTTGACCTTCTTGGGCCTCTGTTCCAATTACCTCTCGCTCTGTTTCCTTGGCCATGGATACCTCGGCTAAAGAAAATAATTCCTGCATGCATGATTGATTAGAAAATAGTCTTTTATATAGCATACATGACAACTCTTAAAAATATGAAATAGATTTGGCTCAACGATGTATCATACTCATGCAGTACAATCCATACAAATTGTTTTATTGTTTATCAATGAGCAGGCGGTGAATAAAGGGTCCTAGGATACATGAGGGGTTTGTATTTAGTGAAACATGATATGATGAGGGGGGGGAGGGGGGGGAATACGATTACTACTCAAAGAGAACAACAATCAACTGCAAACCAAAGAAAACATCACTATAGCTCAACCAAGACATTTCTACTGCCAACTGCTTCAACACAGAATTTTTCTTGACTGTAATCAATTTTAGAACAGGAAGTAAGAAAAATGAATGTGGGAAGGCGATGGGGTTGTAATTAGAGAAAAGAGAAATAATGGTGGGGAAATGAGAGCAGGTATTTTTCAAAAAATTAATCAAGTAATCCATATAATCATTATGTCAAAAGGAGATATACCAACCAAATTATCATTGTGACCCAATAATAATTATTGTATATTAACTAGTTCACTGTTCACTATCAAATATCCAACACAATGCCATCAACAATACTTTATAAATTCCACAACAATATGTAAGGGAGTTTCATTCCTTTTATTTATAACAATTCTCAAATGTATAATAGTAACCATTTCCACTCTATTAATCATCAAAATCAACCACTTCGCACACATTACTTCAATCAACAAATGCACTCAAAAGTCGTGTTTCAAAATTTACAATGAATTCATATTGTCACTGCAATCGGGCATGTCATTTAAAATGCATGATATTCCTTAAACATATATAGTGGAAAACCAACCCAATAATCCATATTTGAATTGTAAAACCCTGACTCGTTGTTTAAACAATCAGACAACAACCACCATTCCAACTCATGCTATGCACAAAATAATTCAATCATGCAAGTGTAAATCTTTCACTGTACAAGCCCAATTCAATGTGACTCTAAATAATAAAAAATATGGCCTATCCATTCAACACAATGAGGTTCAATATCATTCCCAAATTCGTAATACTATAATCGAATTGCAAGAAGTCGTGCTTAAAAATATGTGACTATCTCTAAGTGTGCAACCCGAAATTACCCATATCAGACACAGTGGGCAGCCACCCAAAACACCATGATGCAACATTTTCATTTTACACTTCTAAACATAGATTCATAGTATTAACTCAACCCATCATGTCGAGCTATCAAATTACTATAGGATTTCTTCAAATTAATCAAACTGCAATCAGCCATGTTGTGTAAAACTCGGGCTCATCCCTAATGACGCAATCAAATAACCATAACACATACAGTGGATGGATTTGCTACAATCATCCTAGTTTCAATAACCATTTGGCCCCAAAAAAACTGATAGTTACAATGACCATTTATTCGTGTAGGAACACCACACACACAAATGAAGTATGCACAAGCATCATTAAGCAATTGTATCCAATGCCAAGTTAAACATCCAAATAATCTTTAGTGTAAAAAGACAATGACTATGTATCAACCAATCAACCAATCTAATGTTGATCCTATACGTGGATTTTCATAACAATCAACAACAAACCTAACATGTTGTGGCAATCACACATACCTACGCAACGACATGAAGCGAGGTTGTGACCTTCTCAATTTAAACAATTATGTGTTATCAAACACAAGGAGAGCAACTGTGTAGTTTGAATTTTCCAATTAACAATGCAGGGTTTATTCATTGTAATAACACAGGTAGTGACTAGATCCCAAAACCAACACGATTGTAACATGACCAATTGGGCAAGCCTGTACTCAATTTAGTCGACAATATACAACCATCCAACAATAACCAAGTAGTAAACCCAACATGCCATGCCAGTATTCTCTATCAACCATCAGACGTGTAGAGTTAAGGGTTTTCTCTGTGACCAACACAGGAAAAGATAGAGCCAACTCCTTTCACTGGTTAAAACCTCAAAGACCAATGGTGCATACACAGAGAGAACCACAACTTATTCGTGGACAAGTAACAAATCCAGCAATGGGAGGGCTATAATAGAGGAGTGAGGCTCCAACTCATCCTGGTAATGATACTTAACACACACAGGGAATAACCCTCATGGCTCTCCATTCAACCAACCACAATGCTGAATTTAAGACGGGGATGAGAAATAAAAAAATAACCCATTGCGTGACGTTTAGTGGTGAAAACAAACCAACGCTCAAGTAAATAAACATAGTGACACAGAGTTCTCCCAACCATTAAAACCCATAAAATCCAAAGAATGGATATAGAGACACGAATGCATAAGGACACCCATCCACCCAAAAAAAAACAAAAACCCTCCACTAAAACAGGAAGGATAACGAAGAGCCCTTATGGATGCTAACACCCATGATGACCAATAACACTATGACTTCAACACTATTGCAGAGAAAAACATCAATGGTTCATTCCAAAGTCACAATTTTACATAGTTGAAATACTTAAGGAAAGCACAAACCAATACACTTGAGACAATAATCATTTCATCACCAGAGCATACTCATGAATGGTCAAAAACATACATACCTATAATCGAAGAACCTTAACACGCGAGTTGGCCTAGCGGTTCCTCTCTGCTAAGAAATCAGAGCATAACCACAAAAACAAGGTTGAACAATAGACCTAATAGGGTGGTGGCCAATGGAAGGAGTAAGAGTGATGTGCAGTAAATGCACGTTGCCTCCACCCACAATTCATTTACTCCTTAGTACATGCCAACAAGCTTTTCATTAACACCATTAATTTAAACCATGTGTTGAAATCTGCATCTATTACTTGTCAAATGTGCCATCCATATCATACCTTCCATTTCCAACTTGACCATATTACATATCAATCCAATAAACCATATATCGAATCATCACCAATAGTGCGACCCACATCAACTTATGCCATAACATAATCACCATGCATATCAACTATATAACTCAAAAAAATTTGTATAGATATTAGCTTAATAGATAGGATAGCAATGACTCATTAAAAATCGATGCATGTAGTATAGTATATAGCATGTCTTAGTTTCTTCCTTTTTCTTTTATATTTCCTTTTTTTTTTCCAATTTCCTTTTATGTATTGTTACTAACATGTTTGTTGTGCAGATGTCCCAAGAACAAATAGCAATGGTATCAAT
The DNA here is from genome assembly GCA_000966675.3 of Picea glauca. Classification (NCBI taxonomy): domain Eukaryota; kingdom Viridiplantae; phylum Streptophyta; class Pinopsida; order Pinales; family Pinaceae; genus Picea; species Picea glauca. The sequence goes on from JZKD02S0211422.1 coordinate 1,074,703, forward strand.
GAATAGCATAGGTCGTAGTAACAAGAACCAATATTTCATAAGCCCAATCTATAGCCAATAAAAACAATATCTCATCAACTATGTAAGCAGTGTCGAACATCAGCACAAACATCAAATAAGGACCAAACCTGATCTCCAATCTACAATGGGGTCCCACCTACTAGTATTATTTAGCTTTTACAATAATAGGCTTTAGCAACACATTTCGGGAAAAATTTTGTTGACAATTTTTAATCATCAACAACTAGCGACTCCACAGGGAAATTTGTTTTCAATAGATTTAGAACTCAGAACTCATGGTTTTGTAAACCAAGAACAACATGTCAAGAATATATAACTAGGAATATTATGCAACAGGGGGAAGTGAGCGGATTTAATGGAAAGATGACTGAGAATTTGGCAATAATTCATGAAAAATTGTTAAGTATGAGGGGTTTTCACTACTGTAACGAACCGCCTCGTTACGACAACCGATTGAGT
>JZKD02S0211422.1:1082318-1104719 GCA_000966675.3 Picea glauca
TCAAAGACAACAACAATCAACTGCAAACCAAATAAAACATCATTGTAGCTCAACCAATACATTGCTACTGCCAACTGCTTCAACACATATTTTTTCTTGATTGTAATCAATTTTAGAACATGGAGTAAAAAGAATGAATGTGGGAAGGCAATGGGGTTGTAATTAGCAAAAAGAGAAATAATGGTGGGGGAATGAGAGCGGGTATTGTTCATAAAATTAATCAATTAATCCATATAATCATTCTATCAAAAGAAGATATACCAACCAAATGATCATTGTGACCCAACAACAATTACTATATATTAACTAGTTCACTATTCACAGTCAAATATCCAACACAGTGCCATCAACAAGACTTTATGCATTCCACAACAATATGTAAGGGAGTTTTGTTCCTTTTATTTATAATAATTCTCAAATGTATAATAGTAACCATTTTCACTCTGTTAATCATCAAAATCAACCACCACCCACACATTACATCAATCAACAAATACACTCAAAAGTTGTGTTTCAAAATTTACATGAAATCATACTATCACTGCAATCAGGCTTGTCATTTAAAATGCATGATATTCATTAAAAATATATAGTGGCCAACCAATCCAATAATACAGATTTGAATTGTAAAACCCCAACTCATCATTTAAACAATCAGACAATAGCCACCATTCCAACTCATGCTATGCACAAAATAATTCAATCATGCAAGTGTAAGTCTATCACTGTACAAGCCCAATTCAATGTGACTCTAAATAATAAAAAATTTGGGCTTTCCATTCAACACAATGAGGTTCGACAACATGCTTGACTTCATAATACCATAATCGAATTGCAACAAGTCGTGCTTAAAACTCTATGACTATCTCTGAGTGCGCAACCCGAAATTACCCATATCATACATAGTGGAAGCCACCCAAAACACCATGATCCAACATTTTCATTTTACACTTCTAAACACAGAGTCACAGTATTAAATCAACCCATCGTGTCGAGTTATCAACTTACTAAAGGATTGCTTCAAATTAATCAAACTGCAATCAACCATGTTGTGTAAAACTCAGGCTCATCCCTAATGACACAATCAAATAACCATATCGCATACAGTGGATGGATTTTCTACAGTCATCCTGGTTGTAGTAACCATTTGGCCCCAAAACAACTCATAGCTACAGTGACCATTTATTCATGGTGTAGGAACACCACACACACAAATGCAATATGCACGAGCATCATTAAGCAGTTGTAACCAATGCCAAGTTAAACATCCAAATAATCTTTAGTGTAAAAAGACAGTGATTGTGTATCAACCAATCAACCAATCCAATGTTGAGCCTATGCTTGGACTATCTTAACAATCAACAAACAACCTAACATTTTGTGGCAATCAAACATACCTACACATCAACATGAAGCACTATGTTATAAAACACAAGGAGGGCGACTGTGTATTTTGAATTTTCCAATTAACAATGCAGGGTTTATCCATTGTAATAACACAGGCAGTGACTAGATACCAAAACCAACACATGATCAACTAATCGAGCCTGTAATCAATCTAGTTGATAATATACAACCATCCAACAATAACCAAGTAGTAAACCCGACAGGCCACGCCGATCTTCTCTATCAACCCTCAGACCTGTAGAGTTAAGGGTTTACTCTGTGACCAACACAAGGAAAGCTAGAGACAACTCCCTTCAATGGTGAAAACCTCTGAGACCAACAATCCATACACATAGAGAACCATAACCTATTCATGGACGAGAAAAAAATCCCATGATAGGACGGATATAATAGAGAAGTGAGGCTCCAACTCGACCTGGTAATGATACTTAACACACATAGGGTAGAACCCTTGTGGCTCTCCAGTCAAAAAACCATAATGATAAAGTGAAGACGGGGCCGAGAAAGAATAAAATAACCCACTATGTGACCTTTAGAGGTGAAAACAAACCAACTCTCAAGTAAATAAACGCAGTGACACATAGTACTCCCAACCATTAAAACCCATAAAAGCCAAAGACTGGATATAGTGACATGAATGCATGAGGACAGGCATCCACCCAAAAACAAACAAAAACCCTCCACTAAACCAGCAAGGATAATAGAGAGCCCTTATGGATGCTAACACCCAGAATGACCAATAACACTATGACTTCAACACTATTGCAGAGAAAACCATTAACTATTCATCCCAAAATCACAATTTTACATAGTTGCAATACTTAAAGAAAGCACAAGCCAATACACCTGAGCGAATAATAATTTGATAACCAGAGCATAATCATGAATGGCCAAAAAAAGACATACCTGTAATCGAAGCACCTTAAAATGCGAGTTGGTCGAGTGGTTTCTCTCTGCTAAGAAATCAGAGCATAACCATAGTAACAAGACTGAACAATAGCCCGACTAGGGTGGCGACCAACGGAAGGAGTAAGGGTGACATAAAAGTAAATGTACGTCAACTCCACCCATAGTTCATTTACTCCTTAGTACATGCCAACAATATTTTCATTAACACCATTAATTTAAACCATGCATTGGAATTTGCATCTATTACTTGTCAAATGTGTCATCCATATCATACCTTTCATTTCTAGCTTGACCATATTACATATCAATCCAATAAACCATGTATCGAATCATCACCAATAGTGCGAACCATGTCAACTTATGCCATAACATAATCACCATGCATATCAAATATATAACTCAAAAAACATCACATAGCTATTAACTTAATAGCTAGGATAACAATGACTCGTTAAAAATTGATGCATGTAGTATAGTATATAGCATGTCTTTAGTTTCTTCCTTTTGATTTTATATTGCCTTTTGTTTTTTTCCAATTGCATTTTATGTATTGTTACTAACATGTCTATTGTGCAGGTGTCCCAAGAACAAATAGCAATGGTATCAATGAATAGCATAGGTCATAGTGACATAAAGAACCAATATTTGATAAGCCCAATCCATAGCCAATAAAAACAAGATCTCATCAACTATGTAAGTAGTGTCGAAGATCAGTTCAAACATCAAATAAGGACTAGACATGATCTCCAATCTACAAGGGGGTCCCACCTACTAGCATTATTTATCTTTTACAATAATAGGCTTTAGCAACACTTTGCGGGAAAAACTTCACTGACAATTTTTAATCGTCAATAGTCCAGATGTCCTGCCCTCACCTAATCAACATGATTGATCAAGCCACCAACATCCTTTGAAAGGATCTCTTCAAACCTACCATAATTCCCACATCGACATGCTCCTCCTCAGCAGTCTTCTCATCTTTCTAAGGATTATATCCCTCTAGAGTGGATACACTCAGAGGAGGTATACCTCGTTTTCCCACACCACGATGTCTACTCATCCAATTTCCTCTAACCATGATTGTTGGATGGACAATTTCAAAATTTATTAGTGATGTGATTTTAATCATTTGTCTAATACAATAGAAGGCATAACTGACCAATTTCACAAGGTTGAACCCGCTCTGATACTATATGTAATGACCCCTCCTTTACGACAACAATTAGCGATGTACAAATGGGTAAAAAAAAAAAATTAACAACAGACGTTACGACGGGTGAGATGTGTCACGACATAAATTAATAACTACTCAATCAATTTCATCACAATCAATTGAAAGTGACATCAATATTATTCAATCATCCATATCTCAAAATGATAACATAAGGAAACTACCCACCCAACCTATCTTGCATGGTTAGGACCTCCAAGACACATAAGCAATGCTCAAGTCCAGGATTCATCAGATTGATTTTGACCATTTAAGGTCTCAGGACTAGTGACTGTTTTGAGGAACAAGGAAGTATATAAATCCCATTAATTCAATCATACACCACTAATCAATAATGGAATTATCGACATACTTAATCATCAATTCATCATAGTGCAAATAATAATCTACTCTACTTAATAAACCTTTCAAGCAATGCTTAAGTGTAATTTTGAATAAGAAAATAATACATAAGGATTAATAAGAACCCCATTAGCATAGGTATAATCTTAGAAGTGAGAAGAGATGTAATTCAATCTCCATTAGTACCGCGTCAAGCCAGGCTCAATTCATATCAAGCATCAAATCAAGTTTTCACCATTTTTAATAAATACAACTCCTATGTAACTTAACCATGTACCTTACTAACATGATATATATTAATTAAGAATTTATAAGTACTTCAAATACTATATACCCTTCCAATATGAAAATCCCATAAGAAGGTTTACATGCATACCATTTAAATAACCATGAGAGTATTTAAAATTGTATTGAGCAATGGGTAGATTCAAATGCTACTCTACCTATCCAATTAATGCTTCCTTATATTATATGAACATTTAAAACTATTAAAGAAGGTCAACATCATATTAAACAATAATGAGGACTTACACGGACCTTCAATCCATGTATAAAGGATAAGATGATCAATCACTATATATATATATATATATATATATATATATATATATATATATATAATATTCCAACCATTTTTACATATTCATTTAAAGGAACTAAAGAAGATCTCTTATATTCAAAACTACACATGTTTCACATACTAGCTTACATATCTTATGTATATAAGGATATTAAAAGAAGATCAACACTTCACAACTTCATTTAAGAGTAACCAACATGTTTCTATAAATCTAATACGACCCTTGATCCGATGCCTAATCCAACACTTGATACAGAACTTGATCTGGCACTTGTTCCAGACCTTGAAACGGAAAAATTTCTGATAAAACAAAATTTGATTTTAAAGATGTGAAATGAACTCAAAGGAAATGACTTGCAGATAAAAGGTAGTTAACCTGTCCCCTTCTAAATAATGGTTTACAATAAGAAATCATTGACCATAACTTCTTAGTTCTAGAATTTCAGTATCAACGTGCTCTGAATGAAGTTAATCCTTATGAAACCACCCATCATTGAACCAAGGATAAAATTTAGATTGTATAAATAAATGCATGACTGTCATTGACGTGATAGTGAAAAAATGGACAGAATAGATGTTAATTAGTAAATAAGGACAACACCAAAAACACAACCTAATCTAGTACTCATTCCGGACCTTAATCTGACACTCAATATAGGCCTCACTCTGACACTCAACCTGAAACTTAATCAAGACCTTACTATGACACTTAATCTGACACTTAATCTAGACCTCACTCTGACACTTAATCTGACACTTAATACAAACATCTCTCCAGTATTTAATCCAACACTTAATCTGGTCATGGATCTGGCACTAATTTATGATAATTTAAATTAATTTCAAGTGCAACAAAAATGATTTTTATTAATTGTAAATTCTTAGAGGAAGGTACCATAAATTTGATGCAGGGTTTGTCAAGAAGTGGAAGCAATAAATGAAAGGTGAGTGAACATTTATAGGCCAAGACAATCAATTCAATCAAGAAATCACCACTCTCACAGTTAGCTCTAGGCATGTTACTACTATCTTATAAACAAGAAAAAATCATTATTAAATTCAGCAAATTGGATATGGGAAAACTAGACACGAACATGTTTATTTGACACTGTTAATTTCAAGAGAGACATTTCCATACAGAACCTAATCCGACACCTGATCTGGACCTCAAAACAGAACGAATTTCTGATAAATTCAAATTTAAAAATTACAGGCAGTGAATAGGTTTCGGAAATGGTTAAGCTTAAGGAAAGGACATTTAATTAATTATAGAGGCACTTAAGAAAGTCATTTATTTTTTGTAGCCTCAATTTCATTTCTGAAATAAATTCCTATCATACAAAGATATTTTTAAAAAATCACTATTCACATTGTGTAGGTCGCTTTTCCAGAAAGACTAATAACATTAACTACCATAATTATGACTTGCTATAGTGATCCAATATAAAACCAATCGATATTTATAAAAAAATCAAAGATATGGGAAGAGGAAGAACAATCACTCAATTTGAAAATTTATGGGTTGTTTGAAGGATGACATCAAACTCAGATTTAAAATTTTGGACCACTTACACAATTGAAATATACCCAAGCTACAATTTAGTTTTGGGCAGTTGTTTGACCAAGACGAATAAATTTTAAAATTATAATAAGAAATCGAAGGAAGCGAACATGAGGAGGTTCAAGGTTCTAAGAGGTGGAAGAGAGATGGAAGAAATTGATTGTGCACAATTAATCATTTTGCATTTTGTTTTGTAAGTTTAAATTCATTTATGAAAATAAGATAGCATCTAAACACAATGAAGATAAGATTCTCCAAATTCGATTGCCTAAACTTTTTGCAGCGATAAATATATCAGACCATGATTTGATTGGAAGCAATAAAAAATAACTCTAAATTGGTACTTCCATTCCAATTTGCATAGGTTATAGAGTCTCCATGAATTTCTTATTCCCGGAAAAATTTTAACCATTACACAGTGAAAACGAATCTACAATTCTGAATTGGGAAGAGGTTTAACAAAAACATAAAATAAAAATTCTGAAAACACCATAAATAGAGTTTTTTCCTCAAAAACCGAAATCTGAATTAGTAATCAAAAGGCTTATTCATTCTTTAGGGTTTTCCCAAGAACAACCATATATAATACACAATCTTCTCAACATGCAACATGGGACATCTATGCATAAATCACATCTATGAAAATAATCAATTAATTGAACCTCTGATATGCAATCATTGGAAACAAATAAGAAATTAACATTTTGTATGTTATTATCCTAGCAGCCATTAATTATTTTGAGAAATCAGGATGACAACAATTTTCAGAAATTTGTCTTCTAGATTTCAATAAAAATTATCAAGGACTTGTCAATTCAAGTTTATAATTAAAATCAGTTTATAGTGAATTTACAAGAACCCTATTATACAGATTAAATCTTAACACAAATTCAATTTCAAAATAAGAATGTCGTAACCAATGATGAAGAAATCTAAAGATGTTCTTTAGCAAATGGAACTCCTTCCTTTCCCCCACTTGCTAATCATTGAGACTTCATCGGTACCTCCCAGCCAACACTAGGGGTACTCTTCTTTCCCCTTCACCCCCCGAGTCCCAAAGGGACCAAGCACACACAAACCATAAATACTCTAGCTCCAAGCTTTCCTCAAAAAGTAGATCCACCACTCTAGATCAATATTTGCATCCCAACTCTCACAAGTAAAACCAATCAAAATGATTTTGGCAACATAAATTTACCAATCAACAGTGTCTCCATTTCCAATCTAGACTATTTTCTTTATAGGAATTTCCTTACAAACACATTCTCACATGAAAAATTAACTAACTTTTTAAATTAAATAAATTAGGGTTATTCACCCTCACACTTGTCACTCTCTCCCCAAGTTGCACAAGTAATTAGATATTTTATTTTAATTAAAACTCAATTTCCCTCACATTTCCCAAATGTGTTCCTTAAATCGCTCTTAGTTGTCTCTTTATTCCCTAGATTCTCATTTAATGACTATATCCTTACTAAATCTGAGTTAGAGTTAAAATAGGACTCTTCTTCTAGTTAGACTAGTGGTAGCTAGACTCTAGATACCATTCTATGTGTACATCTATTTTCTCATGCTTTATTCCTTTCTTATTTTAAAATTCCATTTCGGTATTTTCTTGCACACGTGCATTATATCAAATCTTTAGATTTATCTCACTTTTTCTTCAGATTGATTTATCTGTAATCCATTTTTTCATTTAACATTTTATTTTAGTCCCCTAACTAAAATTAGTCTTAGGCTTTGTATTAGAATATGATTAGACTTTTATGGGGATTTATAATTAATAAAATAATCATTAATTAATTAATTTAAATCCGACAATGTCAAATCAATTCATTGTTTTCTAGGCCACCTAGATTCATTGACTCAAGTTTTTAAATTACGTGACATGCCCTTCAAGATGCACTCTCATGCTCCAAGGGTGTCACTCACCTTTGACTATTTTTGGTAGTTTGTCTAACCCTGGGAGTCAACACTTCACTTGGTTCACCTTATGAGAGAAAAAGGGATTTTAAGGAATAAGGACTCTTCCTTATTGCACACCCCTTAGAAATCTTTGTGAGAAACTATCATAGTCTTCCCTCACTATATCATGGACCTCTCGAACTAGGTAATCGTTAACCCACAATTCGAGCCACGACAAGAGTGCTAGTAGGTTGTGTCAGGGACTCTGTCACACCTCTCTCTCAATGACTAGTTTTCTGTGCATGGCCCCTTTACTCCTTATGTGAGTTAGATTAGCAAGAATTATTCAGCCTGCATCCATTGACAAAACACTGTCAATAATCCATATACAAAATCATACTATAATCAATCATATGTCACATATGCATAAAATGAAATACTCAAACCAAATACAACCCACTGCCTGACTCAATATGGAGTCCAAGGAGGTCCATTGATGCCATCAACACCTATAATCTATCATTTGTCCTGTACACTCAGGTAAACTCGTCAATAACATCTCTCAATACATATATCACGTAGCAATAAATCACAACCCATCCACATCATCATATAGAATCCATAGTCAAAACAAATACTACTGTACTATAATCGGATCACTTGCATGCAAGTGTCCTCAAGGATAATTCAATAACATGTGTTTAGTAGAGCGGGATGCTACATTATGATATGATGTAAAGAATAATTTGAACATCTCCAGCCAAATATTATTGATGTTAGATCAGTCTTTGACAACTACTACAGTAGCTCATGCATCTCTTGATTGGACATTTTGTTGCTCCACTTGTATTCTATAAAATACTGTCTGATTTTAAAATAGAGAGAGCATGCATGTCAGAATAATACCAGAGCTTAAAATATCTAATTTTATATGTGATAAATTAAATCGCAGATTCATGGTGTGCCAATATTATTGTATCTTTAATCTTTCATCGACCAGAGTGTCGCTTTAGTAAATTGTCCACGAAAAAGTACATCCTACCCAAAAGGAGATGAAATTCCTTGACACTGTAAATTGTTTTCACAATCCTCTCAAAACACACACACAACCCATGAAAGTTCTTTCTTTGTCATTTTTTAATTTGGAATGGGATGCGTGAAATAGTGCTAATGAATGTTCCGAAAGATCTGTTTATTCAATTTAATAATGGTATTTTTAATATTGGTATTTTTTAATAATTTTTAATTATTCAATTTAATTGTGTGTTAAACACATTGATTGCTTCCATATGTTATAAATAATATTGAAATGCGAGATACATTAAATAAAAAATATTGAACAATGAGCTTTTAAATAACAAATATTCAACAGTGAGATTGCAAATGATTTATTAAACTCTTGCTACATGCATTACATTGCTTGCATATGTTATAAAAAAATATTGAACAATGAGCTTGCATATGATTTATTAAACTCTTGCTACATCCATTGCATGGCGTGTAGTGGTCTTCACCTGGTATGCATGCTAGCATACAAATTTCATGTATCCTATTCATACATCGCTCTACACTTGGTTTGGCTTATGGCTCGTGACCTAGGTTCAATCCCAGGTGATGTTTAATGTAGTAAAATAATAGTCTCCTTTTTTACATATGAACTATTTTTGCAATTCCATTTGGGCACTCAAGGATGCCCATGCGGATTGAAAGATCATTTGTGCAAAGACGACCACCCTTTTCTGCAGCTCATGGGAATTGGCTCCCGCTATTTTGTTGACTTGCACATAATCTTTTATTAATAATAAGGTGGGCATCTCCTTCATGTATATTTTATCTTTAACTTCTTTCACTTCATCCACGTCAACTAATAGAAGAAGGATGTCTGGATACTTCAACGTCAGATTCTTGAAGAACCCCTCCATGTATGTCAAGGGCGTGCACCAGTAGTAAAATGCACTACAACCTACAATGCCCCAAAATATTTATATAAAAAATAAAACGAAACATTTAATAGAAAGAACAAACCGGCGTCTTTGCGAAAGTATCCATAACAAAAGTATAGAACATAGATATACAGAAATCTGCGACAAATAAAATTCTGAAATCATAAGTTGGATTAAACAGATATGGTGACTAACCAGGAAGGATTGGACTTGGGCTCAACCCAAGATTATATCCCATGATTTGTCAAAATCCACCACCAGAACTCTCGAAGCCGTGATCTGTTGTTGGGCATCCATGACTGACAAAGTGCTCACTTGATGGTTTTGTTTGAAGTTGATATGGATAATTTGTAGCAGAACTCATGGTTCTCGGTAGAGAAGAGAAAAGTGTGTTGCGTGGAGAAGAGTAGCTAGTCTCTTTGGTCTTTTATTAGTAAAATTCAAGTGAGTCAGTGAATGAAATGACTTTGCAACCCAGAAATTCCTCAAGATCGATGTCTATTGAGTCAACAAATGAGTGCATCACATTATTTGATGCAATATCATATTAATCCTGATTCTTATGGCAGATTGAGGAATATTGGGACGACTAGGTTTTCTTTTTCTATGTATGCCTATGGTTTTATTTGTAAATAAGATTGTAATTAAATTATTACGGTTTTATTTGTAAATAAGAGTATAAATTTAATATCTTCTGGTAATAATATTAGTTGTTCTCGATTAATTGTCTACAATTTTTTTGAGTTGTATTTATTATTCGATTCACGTAGGTGATCTAACAAGAAGAAGATAAAATAATATTCAACAAAAATGTTATCCATATGATATAAGAAAAGAGTAAATAATATAACAATCAAAGATTAAGGTTGTCAATTCAGATGGGCTCCTCCAAACTGGACATCCTAAAGTTGGGGATCAACTATGGAGTTGGGATTCTTTGGAACAATAAATATACACATTTATTTTCATGTTATTTTTAGTATCTATCAACGATAAATTAAAAAATGAATAATTACTATACTCCAATTTATTCATACAAACTTACAAGTTGTGTTTTCTTACCATAGATGCTTCATAATTCTTTGGATTGTTTGTAGTGAAAACTTGACCTGTTGTTGTTGTTTTGCAGATTAATGAAGAAGGTTGTGCAACAACAAATATGTGGTGCTTTGAGATAAATTTCAGAGGCTTCCTGAGCAGTTTCTACCCCGGCCTTTACCGCGGACGAAATCAATTAAATTAAGTTACATGCTTAAAGCAATGGATCCGATGATCCATTCGAGAGATTCAATGATCCTTCACCTTTGTTTCTTCGCATAGAAGATGGAAATGGAAATTGATTTTGTCAAAACGCAAAGCTTCCCTGGAAATTGAATCTGCGCATTTGTTGTTGATGGTTTGATAGCCTATGGACTTTTTCTGATCAAATGGGGATCGAACATTGCAAGAAGGACCCGAAAAAATGCGACAAATGTGTGGAAGGATTATCAAAGCAAAGAGACTCCAATTTCACCTTGGAGAAATCTCTCATGCATGTAGATGAGGGTTATTCAAGACTGGATGAATGGATGCCCAAATTATGATGGATTTGGCTTGGACTTGCGTGGCCTTATCAACTAATTATTCATGGTACTCAACCTCCATTTATGGACACAAATCATGCATGGTGCTCATTCTTTGTTGTTAGGAATGTAACCTGACTAGAGTGAAGAAGGGGAGTGAAGAGCACAAGGGAGTGAAGAGCGAAAACATTAAATGTTAACGAACTAATGGTATCTCTAGAGATACCATTAGTTTAGATCAATCATCATTTCATAAGTTTCAAAATAAAGACTTTGCATATCTTCTCCTTGTGCCTAGGGAAGAAGCCAAATAAAACTTCAAATTGAAAAGTTAACATAAAAATTCAAATCTGGAATAAATTTTTTTATAAAGCTCTAAAAATTGTGGATTAAATGATTGGTTTACGTAACTTAATAATAGATGGATGAAAAACCGATTACTAATAGTCCCTAACCCAAAAGACAAGGACTAATAAAAATATACAATTTCAACATGGGTTTCAACCTTACATTTACCGAACTAACAGTTTTTTTATTTAATATATATATATATCAGTCTACGCTCTAGAATATAGAAACTAAACTCTAAAATAAACCCGAATTATAAAGTTAAATGGAAAAGATATTTAGATATAGAATTAAAGTTAAATGGAATCATTATCTAATATAAAAAATTATTTATTTAATGGGATTTCACTTTAAGCAATGTTTAAAATATAAATATAAATGAAAGCTTTTCATACGAATGGTAGTGGCAAAAGTCTTGCTATTAAAACGAATAATGTATATTTGTTTAGATGATGCCGAGAATGATACTGCCGAATCATCTTTACGGAAGCATTTTAAATCATATAGTTTTTAATTCATTGTGTTCAAGCATCGAGAATATATAATCTATTATCTGATTTGATAAGTTCTAGGGCTCCACTTGTTTATATACGTTAACTATCGAAAGAAATTAGATATAGAATATAACATTAGAATATAGAGGACATCAAAGAGTTGAGATTAAATAATAGTTTCTGGAAAAATCGTTCATTAATTAAATGGAAAAATTATTGATACTCAATGCATTGCCAAACTTCTTGAATTTGTTGTTTAGTTGATGAACATGAAACATGTCGCAGTAAAATATTTTGGAATTTGTGTGAGTGGGATCAAATTTGTATTTTAGGAAAAGGTTGATTGATACATTCTTAGTGGGCCTATTAAGAACATGTGTTTCCTTCTAAGAGGTTATAAGTTCAAATCCAGAGGGGGGTAGGGTATGTATACTTATGTAGACTTTATCAGTCAAATTGTTGGGCGAAGGGGGTCCCTTGTCCCACAAACAAGGGGGTCTCGTACACCAATTTTTTGTGGCTTGGTCGTGACCTTTAAAATAGATTATTATTATTATTATTATAAAATAATTAAATTATAATTTTTTAATGAAGTTATTTCAATAATTTTGTAGGAATTTAAGTCTAATTGTTTTAATATTCATTTAGTTGCTTAAAATAATAAGTGGTTTTTTTAGTTGCTCAAAATAATGGGAAGGAAAATGGACATTTTTGGCTTAAAATTTGGTAAGAATCATTTTGATATGATGGAAATGTAAACATCAAATGTTTGAATTGTAAATATCAAAATAGTACAATGTTTGGCTTTCTTCTATAGTTTGTATTTTGAAATTGTAAATTTAGATCGTAGAAATTGCACTTTTGAGGTGTCCACATGGAAATGGATGTTATGGAATCAATTTGCAATGTTGGCGAAAAATTCCTTAGTAGAATTCCTATGATGATAAATTGAAAAAAAAGTTGAAATAGTAAATCATTTAGTCTTCTTCCCTCAGATGTGGTGACACCTGCCAACACCATGCTACCTAACACTCATTTGACAAGTGCAGTTAAAGCCCCTCATCGTCATCCTCCCCCTCCATCATTTCATCATGCATAGCATTCAAACTGTGAGGGAGATAGTGCGATTGGACAACTAAGGGTGATTAATGGTGCACATTTTGCACCGGTCATGGATCTTCGGAGTAGGTATGAAGAAGTAGGGAGATATCACCTCATCTTCATGGTGCCTCTCCCTATCATCTAACTGGTTTTCTTGAAGGTAAGCACTTGACGCAGTTATTTGATCCTGCATTTTCATTTGGATAGTCATTCTCCCCTTGAAATCTCCTTCCGCTGGAGTCGGGCCTCTGTCATTTTCCCCTCCCCCTTGGTGCATGTGTACAACATGTTTCTCAATTATTCCCTCTCTCGTGTCTATTCCATGCCTTGCGAGAGGGGAAAGCCTAAACATGGGTCAGTCTACTACAGTTTTGTAGTTCGGCACCAGCGTGCAGGTCCGCCCTTGGCCCCCTCTTTGCATCCTAACCCTTTTAGAATTATTGTTGAACCTCCCCACTCTAATCAAAATTGGCATGATGATGCTCAGCTCACCCTCGATAATCTAGATCCAATGCCTCAAATTCCTGACCCTATGATAAATTCTGGTGGTTGTCCAGTGGAGGAGGAAATTCCTCCAAATTGGATGGAGGACATGAATGAGCCAACTGAACAAACCGGCAACGCCTTCCACTTAGTCCATCCTGATACTACTATGGGTGGTTTTTTGATAGAGGATAAAATCCATCCACAGTGGCAAGATGACTCCATTAAAGGAACAACTCCAAATTTCAGTGGGCCGCTCAATGTGGCCACCATGACAGATTTGGATGACTGCCTCGTAGAGGAGGAGACTCATTTGGATTTGCTCGAGGAAGAGCCAGTTCATCCAACCTTGGAAGGCCATGATACAAGGTCCGAGCAAGCTATTCCCAGTCCACACAGATTTTGAAAGGACCATTTGCAATTGATCTTCGAGATGTTATGGGAGATGGCAGGTCAACTTCAAAGCCAACGCACCCTCAATCGTCGTTTGGATATGTTGTTTGACTCCCTATCAAATGAGTCTGCAAAAATTCATTTCCAAACTTGTTGGCATCTGTTCGTCTTCACTTTCTTCCATGATGGACGCCTTGGTTTGCCAAAAGTTTAGATTTTTTAATGTCATATTTTCAAGTCTAGATAGGAGGCATTTACAGTTGAATTATGTTTTAGAAAGACTCTAGTTCTGGTATATTGGCTTGTACATAAGCTCGGCATCCACATGTTCTGGTTTCCTTGCATGTGGCAAAACAGATGGCAGGTTTTGAAATGTGTAATGACAAGTATCACTTTTACAACTTTTTAAGCTAATACAAACTTTTTATTTACAAATAAAAAAAATTGTTTAGTCTTCTTCTTTGACTTATATTTTGAAATAGTAGATTTAGATCTTAGAAATTGCAATATTGAGATGTCCACATGGAAACACATGTTATGGAATCTATTTGCAATGTCCAAAGTTGCAAAATAATCATGCTTTCATTGTTAAAATTGAGATTTTTAATCATTAGATATTAACAAGTGGTCAAAGTTTTGAGGTTTATTGTAGAGATGATTGTATCTAAAGAAGCCAAATACATTTTATATATAACATCCAAACCTAACATTGATGTAACATCTGTATATCCATCTTAGCTCAAGCTCTTTTAAACATCTAAAGATTTACATTTAAATTCATTTTTAATAAAGAAAAACCTGTATTTCAATTTCATTTTTTTAGTATCACTCTCATAATTCATAAATCTATTTTTGTTAAAAATGAATTTATGTTATGGGATAATATTTAAAGCCTTCATTATCCTTATGTCATCTATATCTCTTCATAGAATGGCATTGAAAAATCACCTTTCCTACAAAAAAAAAATTTAAAATAAAAACTTGCTTATTAGTCAGTGAATGATGCGTGAGGATCATTCTATACATTTGCAAATAAAAGACAAACACTCTTCCTTACAAAATAAATTTAAATACTTCTTGTTAGTAAGTGAGTGATGCGTGAAGATCATTCCATGCATTTGCAAATAAAAGACAAACACTCTTAAACTTGAGATGAAATTTCTTTATGAATTTCAAAATCGTAATATATTACTAACACATAAACTTGGTAGTTGGTAGATGATATTGGCATTGTTAACTCCCTTTTCAAAACCTTATCTTTCTATTGATATACGTTGGTGCATATGTCGTTACGAATCTATGTTGACTCTCATTTTCATAGAGGTTACGAATCTCAATGTTGACTCTCATTTTCATAGAGGTGGGCATCACACTATTTGTTAAGCTTTCACATGTTTTCCAAAGATCTCAAAGTTAACTCTCAGATTTACAGACATGGACATTACATTATTTGTAAATCTTTCTTAAGAGTTTTTCCAATCTTGATTTATAAAAAAACAGGTACACTAAATAAAATAAGAGTGATTATTTTGAAAATACTTCCTAAGTGTATTTTACAAGTAGATTTAGAAGTAGTTATTGAAATAAGATTTTAGGAAAAATTGTGTTTGGGTTTGACAATAGTGCTTCAATGTATTTATAAGTAGATTCAAAATAATTGTTGAAATGAGATTTTAGGGAGATTGTTTTTGGTTTTAGTAATAGTGTTTATATGTATTTTAATAATATAGCTGGAATTGGTTATTGGAATAAGATTTGAGGAATGGTAAAGTGCTAATTTAATTTTACATATATATCAATGGAGCTAGGTTTGCATAAAAAATGTGAATCAAAATTATATTATGATATTGGAAATATAACTACAAGAGGAAAATGACATCTAGTCGATAATGACTTTTCATGTTTTTCAAACACTAGAACTTTTGATGAAAAGTGTTTCTGTCTAAAAATTGCATATTAGAACCTCCTTAATCGTTCACTTGACCATTATGAGTGTTGTTAAAGAGCTCAAATAAAAATATATTCAATGCATTGCATGAAAAGACATAAATCACTAATCGAGATTCCAACTCTAAAATATTTCAGGGTGTATTTGTATAAACACATGATGGTTGATATCACTACATGTTTAGATATCAAACCCATTTTTAAAATTGTCTATGTAAACTTCTCAAATTCCTAGAATGATTTTTTTTTGTGATATTTCCTAACATTTGGACTTCTTAAATAGGTTAAACTAGTGATTGTTTCATTTAAGTATACAATATAAATTTTAAGTATTCGGTATATATTTGAAAGATTTAAGAAAGAAATACCCACCATATTTTGAGATTTATTAATCATATGTATAAAACAATATCATTTTCTTGTATAAATTATTTCCGGATAAAAAGACTTACATTTATTCAAACTATTAAGTATATATTCAATTTATGTTATAGTTATATGCTAAAATTAAACAACGTATATGTATTTGAAAAAAATCTATTTGAATTAATTGTATTATAAGGAGCCAAATTTTGACATATATGCAAGTAACATTTTAAAAATGAATAACATAATAGTTTTTCTCAAGATATGAATAACCATTGTTAATCATACATGGATTTGTTTTACAAATTTTTCAAGATCATAAGAGGGCCCCACTTTCCATTGTTAGTCGTTTGAGTTGTGGAATGTGACTTGCACAAGTGCATTTAGTGTGCGTTGGACCCCCTAGATCCATTTACACCATCCCTTACTTGTACCCACTAGACACTAGGATAACATCTCCATGGATTTTGTGGGTAATTTTCCAACCATAGGGAAGAGAGATGACCATCTGTTTGCATTTATTGATAGGGTCAATAAGATGTGCATTCTTATGCCTTGTAAAAAGACCATCAAAGGAAAATAAGAAACAAACATGTTCTTTGAACATCTATGGTTCACTTTAGGATATCAAGGAGAATCATGTCAGATAGGGATACCATATTTTTCAATGCCTTTTGGACTACAATTTGGGAGAAGATGGACACCAAGTTAAAGAGATCTATAGTTTTCCATCCACATATAGATGGGCAGACAAATGCAGTTAATAGGACATTGGTTCATATTTTGAGGGGTTACAATCAGAAGCATACAAATACCAAGGATGAAAATCTGATTTATATTCAACACTCTTATAACAAAGCATTCCACGATTCTATTAGTAATTACCCTTTTGAAACTTTCTTTGGGTATTTATGCCTTCTTCGTTGGATGTTGCTTATGGACATCAAGGAGGAGTGAGGGAAGAAATAATAGTTGATGAACTAAAATCAGATAAATTTGTTAATAAGGTTAGGCATATCCATTTGCAAGTACATCATATATTGAAGAAGTCATCGCAAAAGTATAAGTCCCAACATGATCAACATAGAATTGAGAAAACATTTAAGGTGAGAGATAGAGTTTGGTTACATATTAACAAAGAAAAGGATAGAAGGTATTGTTAAAGAGATCAAGGATCTATGTTATGGTCCTTTTGAAGTATTGGAGAAGGTGTGTGATAATGTATATATACTCAATCTACCCCATATGTGCACATTTGCTCAATAGTGAATGTAGAAAATTTAAAACTCTATGAGCCTTCCATGTTGTATTGAGGAACTAACAAGTAGGTCCTACCTACTATAGAGGACTTAGTACCAGAAGCTCAGGTATGTATATATATATATATATAGTTTTGTAGAAGAATTCCAAAACTACCAAACAGGAGAACCATAAACTCTAGTAGATAAGGTTGAAAGGACAATTTCCAAGAAAGGCCAAACGATACTTCAAGGAGAAGGTAGAGGAAATGTTTCCTCACCTCATTCAGTAAAATATTTTGGACACCAAGAGCCTCCATAAATGGGGAGGTATGATCTAGAATGGATCATTATATAACTTCTCATCTATATTGGTACTTTCTCAGTGAAAAAATTGGATGAATTATCTTGTAGCACGGATTTTAGGGGTAGGTCACATTTTTCTAATATGGGTTCTAGAACCCAGATCAATTTTGAGGCATCAAAGGACACTTTTTAGGGTAAAAACTCAGTGAGCATAGCTCCCAATCCCTCAATGTTGTTCTACACATTGAAATATTTCCAACGATGCAAAAATTGTTTCAATTGAAGTTTGTATATCAAAGTTATGCCTCTTGGAGGTTGACCTAGCATCATACCTAGTGGATTTCACGTCAACCCACATTGCTCACACATGTGGCTCTAGTCACATGTGGACTTTTAAGAATATTCTAGAGGGTATGTAAGTCTAACAATAATTTAGGGTAGGGTCATACCCTAACCCCCTAAGTAGATAGATAGGTTTCTATTTATGGAGGTCATATCTCCCTTGTAGTATTGTGAAAAAAATAATTGTAAGAAGGTTTACCTATTGATTCTATACATTTACAAACATTATCTAGGGTTACCTTGCTAAGCCTCCCATTAAGAGGTTTTGGTAAATGCAAGTTGGCTCATCAATACCCCTATAAAGAGAAAATAACGGATACATAGTTTTTTAACTAGTAAAATTTATGGGTTAGTAATTTTACTCTACGTTACGTTAATATTAATATTAATATGAATAGTTTCCCTAATTAAAAACTTACTTTTACAAACTAGATATTTTTAAAATGAAAATGCCTAAAATAAGATACTCTATATAAATATTGGTGAATCAAGTCTATGCTCTAGAATATAAAAGTAAACTCTAAAATAAATCAAATTTATAAAGTTAAATAGAAAATGTATAGCATTATCTAATATAAAAAGTTATTTTCTTAAATGTGATCTTTCTTTAAACAAATTTTAATCTATAAATAACAATAATGAAAGCTTTATTTATGAATGGTAGAGATAAAAATATTTTCTATATAAAAAAATGTGATAAAATATCATTCTAACTTGTTAATGTATATGACAAAATGGGTAGGGAATATGGGACAACCTTTCTTAATTCCTAAACTTGGAATAACATTGTCATACAACCTTATCTTAATAATTGTCCACTTGAAAGGAACTTTATCTCTTCTAATCAATTCCAAAGGTTAGTCATACAAAATATGTCAAAATATTTTTAAAGTCAATGAAACAACGCAATATATTGGTTTCAATATTCTAAGACTCCTCTACATGGATACTAAGCATAATAAGGTGGTATGTAGTGAATGATAGCTCCTAAATTTGACCTAGACATTACCTCCTTTTTATGGGTTTATAGTCATATGCTCATATTATTCTCCAAAATAATTCCATATAACTTAGTTAAAAGGGGGTAATCATAATGATATTATAATTAAAGGGATTGATTTTATCTACACTTTTAAAAGTGTGTACAATGACGCTTTGAGTCCAAGATTTAGGAAATCCCTACTTAATTTCTAAATTGACGAGATTATCAATGTGAGGGATGAGGATAAGCCTCCAATTTTTATTATTTCTTCTCGATAGCCTTCGACGTCCTTAGTTTTCCACTTTGCAAGTTGCTTTTAACCCCAATCTCTATGTTAAATTTCTATCATTAGATTCGGTCTCATGGTCCTTGAAGATGTTAAAATTTACTATTTTCTTGTACATAGGGATATCAGATATCACAAAGTCTATGCCATTACTTCCAATCCCATGAATACAAGTCATTCAGTTGGATTTTGACCACTTCATTAGACCATTATGAATTATTAGATATTGAGAGCAAATTGATACCAAACAAATTCTCAATCATGTCTTAAGAGTTTATTTTTCATTTGCTAGATAAAACAAGGTCCTCATCTAGTCATAAAGGATTATGGTTGGAATCATTTCTTAAAATAATAGTTTGATTAGTTGTTGTTCTAGCATTAAAGTCTCCTAGAAAGAGGATATTGGCTTCATTTCTTATAAAATGTAGAATTAATAGGCACAAAATAATATATTGTTATATAAATCTTCTTAACATTAATTCATGAAATCCCTATCTACATGTACTCATTGAAAGGGTATTTCTTGTGAAGTTTAATGTGAGGGAAAATGTTCCCTTTTATTTGACAAGTTATCCCTCCAATTCCTTTGTGGTAGGATATCTTGTCCCATATTGAGTACAAGACAAATCCTTCTATATTAAAGACCTTAGATTTTTCATGCTCCAAGGTTCAAGAAGCAATACCATATCAATTTCACTCATGATCCAACTTAACATGGGCCATTTGCTCCATGGAAAGCCACAACAATTCCAAGAGCGGATCCAAATTGGCCCAAATTCCTATTTATTATTATATTTTTTGTAACTATCTCTAAAAATAACTTTTGTACTCCCAATTATTTATCATTTTTCTCCTTCCTGGATTCTTTTACATTTTGAACTTCCTTCCTTAATTCAACTTGGTCTTTTGGAGTGATCGTTTCATTTATAAATATTCTTAAGCCTTTTAATCTCAAATTTTATTGAGTATTCCATATTTATGGTCATTAGAGCTTAGCTTAACACAAATTAACCTATCTTTATGCTCAATTATTTTCCCTAGGCTCTTTGCTTCTCTGAGACAAGTTGTTTCAATCTATAATTTGTTTTTTAGTTCTTCCTTGTGCTAGTGTGTCCTCAACTTTCTTCTCTTTAAAACTAAAAGTTATGAGGTTCAATTCTTTTTTGTTACGCTCGTGGTATAACTGTATAAGCTTATTCATTTTCTCTTTGATGGGTTTCATATCCAAATTACCTTCCAAAATATTTAGGGGCAAATTGTTATTTACCTTTTCTTCTAGCTATTTAATCGTGTTTCTTAGGTTTAGATTTTCTATATTATTGACCACTCCTTCTTGGGTTGATTGCTTATTTTCTTGGCTCTGTTTTTCCATTTCTTATAATTTGATCTCCATTTCTACAACTTAGCCTCCAATCCAAATATTTGATAGTCTATCTGTTTACGAATCATGTTTTTCAAGGATCTAAAGTTATTATCAAGAATCACCTCTAACTCTGTTTGAAATTTGGTTTCTCTCCCTTCTCTACATTTCTCTAATGATTCTATATATTCACAAAGATTATATAAGGTTACTTTGTTGGATCTTCCATTCACAAATTTTGGTAAATAAGAGTTGGTTCATAAATACCCCTATAAATAAAAATGATGAATAAATAATTTTGTAGCAAGTAAAATTTTTAAATTAACAATTTTATATTAGGTGTCTAGCTTGACCATGACCTTAAAAATGGATTATTATCATTATTATTATTATTCTATGAATCTTTATATTTTAATGAATTAATATTTTACATTCACATAACTAAATATTTACAAATGAAAATATTAAACATTAAATACTCTATATGTATAACAAAATATTTTTTTTATAAAAATATTAAACATTAAATACTCTCTATACATATTGACTAAGTAAGTCTACGCTCTAATACTCTATAGAGATATTCACTAATTAAGTCTCCGCTCTATAATATAAGAGTAAACTAAAGTTAAATGAAAATGGTATGTAGATATCCCATTTTATAAAGCTAAGTGGAAAATGTATAGCATTATCTAATATAAAAAATATATTTTCTTAATTGTGATTTCGCTTTAAACCATTTTTCAACTATAAATAACAATAGTGAAAGCTTTCCATACGAATGAATGGTTAGGAAAAAGTCTCTGCTAAAAAAATAATAATGTAGATTTGTTGATAAGATGGCAAGAATGGAACTAACGAATCATTTTCAGGGAAGCATTTTATTTATCATATTGTTTTTAATTCTTTGTGTTAAAGCATGAAGAGTATATAATTTATTAAAGCATTTTATTTATCATGTTGTTTTTAATTCATTGTGTTAAAGCATGAAGACCAAAGACTATATAATTTATTATTTGATTTGATAAGTTCTACGGCTCCACTTGTTTATATACGTTAACTATTGAAAGAAATTAGATATAGAATATAACATTAGAAAATAGAGGATATCCAAGAGTTGACGTTAAATAATAGTTTTATGAAAAATCACTCGTTATTGAAATCGAAAAATTAATGATAGTCAATGTCTTGCCAAACGTCTTAATTTTGTTGTTTAGTTGAGGAATGAAACATGTCGCAGGTCGCTATGTTACAAATTTGGAATTTGTGTAGTAAATATGATTCACTAAATAATTAAAATATATATATTTAATTA
>JZKD02S0211422.1:1119702-1163381 GCA_000966675.3 Picea glauca
TCTCATGGCCATAACTCTCTAACCGTGAGGAATTATGTGACGTTCCACATACCACCGAAAATGAAATGACAAGAACTATCCATCTAGGATATTTTCCCTAACAAATTCACTTTCCCTCATCTCATTATTCCATAATTAATCATGGGTTCTCTTACTCCACAAAGCATCTTCTCGTGAGGGCTTTCACCATAAGGGGATCAATTTGGATTTCATCCATATTTCCTTCTTATCAACCATGACAAAACAATAATGAGTCATATTTACATCAAACACTATTGTGTCCATTACCCAAAACTTTGTGCTACGAGTCTTTCTTCAAGGGTTGACATCAATGACAACCAACCTTAATCAACATTATTTTTAAACATAAATGGTTTTCTCTTTTTTTCTAGAACTTGTTAGATATGACACAAATAATGAATTATATTCTATTGATATACATAGATAAATGACATTGTTTCATGTAGAACCATTTGTGCTTCTAAAAATGTGTGAGAAGGATTTCTTCCATCTTGATGCCTGTGATAGAAATTGGTGGTTTATTATTCCATGTGCACCAAGGGAAAATGGGTTTTTGAAAATGTAAGTGTAGAATAGAACGATAAAAATGTAAGTTGTCAAGCAAATGTGGGTCAGAATTAGGGGTATAGTTTCATAAAGAAATATTAAATGTACTCTTAGTGTTTTTCCAATACATATTCCCACCCACCCTAGATGGGGTGATAGTGGGAGCCACTTTTCAAGAGGAGAAGCCAGGAGAAAGCCACTATGGTGTCAGCCATGTGACGACTGCGTGCCTCCCCCTCCCGCCACCTTAATGTTATTAATTCCTCATTACATGAGATAGGGCGATATTAATCTCGGTGCGCCCTGCTCTAGCTACCCGTCTCCTCGATGGACCAATGCCATTGCTATGATTTTACTATGTGCATGTGTTGGTTTAATGGATGGAACCAATGACTTAGTTACTATGAATTTCCCCAGGTGCACTGGACGCCCCATTCTCCTATGGTTGATTTCTCCAGAGATCGGCCTTTTTCTCAATCGCTTCTACACCTACTATGGTTCTCTCTTGGTTTTTTCTGCCCTCACTATGTCTCGAAGATGCCGAGACAGAGGGGGAAGTCCAAACGAGGCTCGACATGGTAGCCCAACTGACCATGTCTGGCCCTCGTCCCCCCATATACACCTTCCCACAACTCCTCCTCCTCATCGCCTTCCTTGTCCTCCACCCTGGCATAGTTGATCCATAGTCTGAACTGCCTCCCACCCCTCTCGTCACCATTCACTTGCAGGTTGGAGTGGTTTGATTTCTCAGCAACTTTTATGGGATTTAACCAACCCCCCTGGGAGATTTGGCCTCTACTTCGCAATTAGTTCCAGTGGCTCCTCCTAATTTGTTGGCCTACTCGCCTTCCCAGTCGCCCCATGCTTTTCTACTCAGTTCTCACTCTTAGGGTGATGGTCATGGAGCAAGCCAAGGTTCACAATAGTGGCCTCACTCCCACGTCGACTCTTTCTTTGACTCTAAATTTGAATTGCAAGCAGGCCTTGCATTGTTGCAAGGCCTGGTCTTTGAGATATGATGGGACTTGGATGATCTACGGTTTCTCCTGGAGATTTTGGATGGGAAAGCAATGCAATTCCTGTAATTTCTTTCAGTAATGCAAGATGCCCAACACCCCTCAGTAGGAGAAGCACATGCATCAGAGGCTGAGTCACCAGTCTTGACAGTAGCTCCACCACTTGGGACTTCGGAGAACGCTACACCAGTCAAGGAGGAGGATGCACCACCAGTTAAGCAGGAGGATGTGACACCAGTTGAGGAGGAGCCAACTCCTCTCAGGGACCCGACACTCTGCGACACCTCCATGGACATGTGGTTGCACTACATCCCCACCACTTGACATACACAAGTGTCTCTTTTATTTTTCTCAGTTGGAGGTTTGTGTAACTGTTATTTTGCTTCATGGACGTTGTACTGATAATTTGTGTCAATTATTGTCTATGTCAATTACTGTCAAGTTGGTCACCCTTAGGGGGCTGAATTTCTCTTTTTTTCTATATGTCAGTAGAAAGGTCAAGTTTTAATATTTTGTTTTTAAGAATTGTTATGACTGACAGTTTAAGAGTTGAACTATGGAACTATTTGGCTAACTCAGCTGGTTTTCCCTTGGGGTAGCTTAGTGTTTAGATCTTGGAACAAAGTGATGGTTTTTTAATCTTTGATTTTGGTAGGTTTTTTATACAATCTTATTTACAAAAAAAAAAATATACATATTCCCACCCCCGCCAAAAAAAAAAATCCTTGTATTTGATATTTCAGTAGGAAATCAAAACAGTTATCCTTTCGAATGAGTTTATCTTTCCTAATACTAACCTAGACATATACATTTCATCTTCCAAAAGAGATTCATACATGATTAGTACATAGCCATACAATGTCAATCTAGATAAAAACTAACATCACCATAATTGTATTTAACCTTCAAGAAAACAAAAGTCTATATCTATCCCAAGACCTATCAACCAAGTTTTCCAATACATACATACATACATAAGATGGTGGGTTCATATTGTTATTTTGTCAATTTAAAAAAACAAGTTTCTAATTGACAAGATATATTTTAATAAATAGAAATCAACCAATGTTTTGCTCAACCAATTAATAAGCATAAAAAATAATAGGGTTTAGGTGTTTTTATTCCATAAATATCCGATCTCCAATATCTCCATCACTTTTCTTTCATAATTTTAATGTCTTGTTATCTAATATATATAAATATTTGAAGTGAACAAAGCTTGTTATGATTGTGATTAGTAACTTGTTATAACATTTAATATTATTATTTGATTATTATTATTATTACTAATCAAATTACGTAACCTTTATTAATTTTTAAAAATATCAATAAAATTGATAAACTACTTTGGATATTCCATTGGACAATTTTCCCTAATAGATCTAATAAGATACTAAAATATTTACTATGAAGGTTAATTTCTTTTAGATTTCAGATTCTTTAAGTATTGTTTTTCTTCTTAAAATGTTTGAACTAGTTAAAATGTGAAAAATAGAGAAAATAAATAAATACTCACACACCATCAACAAATAAACACAAGATATGACCTGTGAAATCCAAAACGAGAGAAAACCCAACTAAAATGCGAGGTTTCTCTACTCTCTTTTCTTCAAATGCAAGTACAAAGAAAGAGGCAGTCTCTATGGAGTTTTCTTTGACAATGTATCTCTTATGGATACTACATAATCTCTCTTCCTCTATTATGCTCATAAAATACCACTCTCAATTGTTATGCTCAGTTCTAGAACAATATCCGATGTAAAATAATGGAACCCCTTCTCCTCGTAGCAACCTAGTATTTAACATAGTCTGATAGTTATCTAGGGTTAGGATATCGAATTCCTCAACCCTCAATTAGTGATCGGTTTTGGACTTCTATAATATTTTAGAAAATCCACTATGTGCCTAGCCCCACACATTTAAGTAATGGGGGATGACGTTGCATACACTCACACCTTAATGATCAATATAGTAGGTCCACTTGCAGTAGGAATACCTTTTGCATATGAACTCAAATTGAGGTGATTCTTGCATCGTTGGAAAGGTCCCAGTCTGTAGAATACAACTGGAGACTCAATAGTAAGGTTTGTACCATAAAAAATGTTGTTTCATGCCTCAAAATGGCTCTCAAATATTTCATATGATTTTTTGGACATAAATTTCCAAATTAGGACCAACCTCTAAAATGGATTTGCAAGTTGACTGGACTCCAATTTTTTCACCTACAAAAAATTGAGGTAGAGGAAAAATAATATAATGATCCAATCCTCATCAAAAACAATTTTAATCTCTTACAAAATAAACCAAACTTGTGAAAACATCTTGAAGAAATAAACTTTACTTTTGATCCATCCATTCATTAATTATAATAACAACTACAAGTAATCATATCTCCACATAAGGCCAAGTATTACAGAGATCATCCAACATAATAAGGATGAAGACAATTAGGAAGGGAACAAGAAGGATGCAAGAAATAATGAAGGATGGAGAAGTAGGAAGTTGGTGTTGGTGGGGATAAGAAGGATGGAGAAGTAGGAAGTTGGTGTTGGTGGGGATAAGAAGGATGGTGGTGTGGAAACTAAGGATGGTGGAGAAAACTAAGGATGGTGGGGATAATAAGTGATGAATACAAAATATATGGTAAAGAAAACAAGGGTGAAGGAGAGAAAAATGAAGCCCATATTCCTAGATATGTCATTAATTATGTCTTATCAATGACTTATCAAATCCACAAAAAATCAAATAACCTGATAAGGAATAATATTTATCAAGAATCTAGGCTACATGCTATATGAAAACGTTAGTTACTTAGGAGTATCTTAAATGATGGTGTATTAGCCTGAAATATGAAGAGAAGAGATGGGCTTCGAGGACGATTTATATTTTCTTCATTAAATAAGCAAATTTGTTTTTTTAGCCTCTTTCTCTATGCCATTCCATTTATAGTTATCTTATGAATCTTCATGTTAGACTCTATCATTCACTTCACAATGACCATATGATTCCTCACATCAAGTTATATAGTTAACACTCTTGTTAATGATCGGTTGTAACTCCTTAGAAGAATGGAGCCAAAATTGTGTGAAAATGAAACAACACTTTTAGAACATGTAATTTTGTATCAAGTACAATATCGTGACACTATAAAGACACGAAAGGTATGATATATATTTGTAAAAAACATGATAAGTTGGCACAACATGATGCAAAGAAGATTCACTCTATGCATGAAGGTGAAATCTTTGAGGTGTTGAAAGACCTCGGATTTTTTCCTGAGAAAGTAAGTCCATGTAAAACGTGAGAAATCGTCAACAAAAATGAGAACAAACCTTGCTTTGTTTATAGATGGATGTGGAAAAGGACCCATAAGGTCAATATGGATTAGATTTAAAGGTGTGAAAGCTCTATAAGACTTTCCTTTGTCGAATTTCTCTTGAGGGTGTTTTCCAGGAACACATCTCTCACATACTACCTTGGAGAAATGGATGTCTAGTAGACCATCAACCAATGTTTTCTTGATAAGTTGTTGCATGTATCTGAAATTAAAATGTCCAAACCTTTCGTGCCATATCCTAATAATTTCATTAGCATGAGTAAGCAGTAAAGTAGAATCTGGTTCGATGAATTCAGAAAATGTATAAATTCTAGAATGATGATTTACCTCAACGGTAGCAACCCTGGAATTTATTTTCATGTCATAGATGTCCACGACATATGGTGTGAATATGAATTTCTTTCCGGTGCCGAAATTCATCATATGATACATGGAGAGAAGTTTGATGGAAAGTTTGGGAACGTGCAACACATTCTCGAAACTTCTATTAGTAAGTTCAATCCTTCCTTTGTCGGTGACTTCGACTAAAGAGTTGTCCCCCATCATAATAGGAGGAAGTTTGAATGAATGTGATGAATAATAGACTGGTTTTGAGGTAGCTATGTGATGTGATGCTCCTGAATATACGATCCAAGCATCGGGAGAGGAGTTGATGGAAATCAAGGCATGGCTAGAATTGCCTTTCTTGGGATTCTGATCTTTTGGCTTATTCTTCTTGGCACCCTTGGGGATGCGATCTCCAAGGTTGTTTTGTTGAAGTATTTTAGACATTATATCTATTTGTTTTGGCATGCATGTGGATTCTGTATGGAATCCTTTGTGACAATACATGCATTTCTCCCCTTTTATTCCCTTTCCACCTTTGGATCCGGAGGCATCGGTGAAGGGTTTTCAGTACCCTTCTTTCTTCGGATGTGCATGAGATTTACTTTTGTATTTGCATTTATATTTTTTATATTTATGGCTTCCATATTTCACAGTAAGTGCATGGGTCTTTGGGACTTTGATTTTTCCCATGTTGATGAGCTTGGTTTTCTCTTGTGTCAGGGATTCGATAAATTCCTCAAGAGAAGGCATCTCCCAAGTGGCTCCAGAGGTGAATATGAATGAATGCAATGTGGACACGAACAAAGATAATTCAGGACCAAGTTTGGAGACAATGGTGAGAACTATTTGTTTCTCCTCCTTATATTTATCAACCCCGTAAGATTTGAGTTGCGATAGTAAAGCCTTGAATTTTGTAAAGAAATATTGGATATTGTCAAATATTTTTGGATCTAATGTGAGCAATTCCACCTCCAGCATATGTCCCCTCATATCATCTTGTTTTCCAAATATCCATTCCAAGGTGGTCCAAGCTTCATTGGGAGTCTTATAGCAAGATATGTGAAAAAGGAGATCGGGATAAATAAGACTACAAATCCTTCTGAGTGTTTCATCCATTTGATTTAAATTCTTGGATTTTAATATGGTTGATGTCGATTTTGTATATGTATTCAAGGTTAACCTATACAATCCTTTGGTTCAAAGATGAATCATTATTCTCTACTTCCATCAAAAGTAGTTGTAAGGTGTAAGAATGAATTATTTTTGGAAATCCATCTTTTCGTTGTCTTCAATCTTTTGTACGTGCAAAACATTTTGGTGTAGCTTTTGCTTAGTAGTCTGTCGGATTTAATACCATGTAAATGTGTTGAAAATTCACAGAATAGATGTAGCTATAAAATACTACAAACATTTGCAGAGATAAAGTGAGAAAGAATAAAAAGGAAAGAAAGAATAGAAGAATTTTCATTAACTGCTAGGAATAATGAATAATTTACACTTGATATATTATGTATAACTCAATCAATGCACACTGGAGGAGAACTAATGCGCCATAGTGGTGGTATAGAGTGATATGGACACACACAAACAATTATGGGAGTGAACTTCCACCTAGTCTAGTCTCTTAGGCAGTTACGGTAGTGAACTTCCACCTAGCTGAGTTAACTAGTCAACCAGTGTTTAGTTAACTGATTGAACAGAGTGTAGAGAGGAGTATATCAAGGAATAAAGGGTAATGTGGAAGTATGGTGATGATCCCAAGGAAAGTTCTCATTATCATGGTGATGATCCCAATGTTTCATGGTGAGAAAACCAATGCAACATCTAGACTCAACTCAACTAGTCAAATTGAAGTGTCAACTGAAGAGAATATTCTCCAAGTGGAATATTCTCTCCTAAAAAATAGGAGACTGGATAAATGACTAATAAAAAAGGAAAAAACTTAAGAAAAATAAATCCTAGGTGTGTGTGAAGTAACTCCAACACATCTAGTGATGATTGACAGTGGAAGAGGAAAGAAAAAAGTTTCGATGGCCTATAGAAAATTAAGTCGATGGTGTTAAGTGCCTAGGCATGGTGCATGGTAATATGAAAAGGTAATAAAAATGGTCTTACCTTGAGAAGGATCAGAGGAGATAGCGAATAAAATTTAGGATACAGTTATGAACTAAGGTTTTATGGATACAAGGGTTTGATCCCAAATGTTAAAAGTTATGGTGAGTTCACAAAGGAAATCTGATACTTTGTTGAAGGAGAATTGGGGCCCACATGTTAGTTTTGATAGCAACGCGACTTCCAAATATCAATATAATTAATTCTAAAGTTTATAATACTATGGGAACGGATGGGAGGTCAACATTTTTAGTATCGGAGTGAACAAATTTCTATTTGCATTGAAGAGAAACAAGTGCTCAAGGTATTTTTTTCCTATGTAGTGGAAATATGCAACAGAAAGTTGCAACCAATAGAGGATTGAGTCAATCCAGAGAGACTATGTAGAAAGGAGTACATGAGAAATTGCAGAGGCATTGTCACAGGGAGTTATCCATTCAAGTGCATTGAATGTGGGAGACCAGATCATGAGAAGATCTTGCACATTGTAGACAAGGCAGACAAGTAGAAAAAATAATTGGATATATAATTCCTTTATCATATTACTACAAAATTAGGGACATTCCAACCAAAGAAGCAGAGGAGAAAATATATTACGACAAATCTTGAAGGTATTGATAATATATTTTTACTCATTAACTTTGATTAAGAATAATTGTGAATGCAGGTAGTAGAGAAATATTGATATCAACATTACAGCTATAGGAGTTGTGATAGAGATAATGTAGATATATTAGAGGATACAAAGAATATTGTGGAAGAACCTTTCAACAATGGATGTTGTAGAGAATTCTAGTTGAGGATTGGAAGTGAGTAGGACAAGTGGATGTTCTCAAAGAAAAGTGAGTAAATGTGCAGAAGCCAAAGAGGAACAAAGGAAGATCACGAGGGTTCTAAGAGATAGAATCAGTGATACTAAAAGGCCATAGATGAGGAGTAATATTGGTGAGGTATTGGGTATAAAATGATGATAGTTTATATAGAGGCTTTATCCATTTCACAGTGGACTAGAAAGAGTTCACAAGGAAGTGAAAATGACTATTGATGGTCATTATAAAGGTTCCAGAGGCAGCCACATCAAAGGAAAGATAGATGCCAAATCCAATGACATAAAGAGAATGAGTCAAGAGGAAATTGACAGAGAATTGGTTGAGTTAAGAGTACAAATCAGTTACATAAGAAAATTGCTACATAGGAAGACAAAGGAAAACCAAAGACAAAGATGGAGTTTAAAGAAGAAATTCAAGTGGCCTATGATGCAATTATTTGTAGGAAAGCTGAGGAAAATATTAGGGAGATTGAAGAACAGGATGAGTGCTTAGATGAAGAAGGAGGAACTCATAGGAGATGAGTTTAACCATAGGTCACTTGTAGAGTAAGAAGTTCACTTATGTGAGCTAGAGAAAGGACTATTCCTTGATGAAGAAGACGAGGAAGAAGAGATACATATAGAGAGTCTCATGAACTACATAGGAAGTTTAGATCAACATGAGGATATGCTAAAGTGAGAGGCTTATGTTTTTTAATATGATATTTTTTGTGTGTTTGTAGGTGTTGAAGAAAGTGAAGGCAGACAAAATCAAAGATATGTCATAGAGAAAGAAGAGACTACATTATATCATGAAGATGATCAATACCTAGATCACTTATTATCAAGTGATGTAGATATGGAAGACTACTCAACAAAAATATTATAAAAAATTAATGTGAACCTTATAAATGTAAACATCAATGTTGTGTGACCATATGTGACATACAATGAAGCCTATAGATATCAACGACACTTTTGTGTGGTCATATGTAACATACAATGAAATACCATGTAACTTTATTATATTATTGTAGTTTTTAAATTAACATAGATAAACCTTAGTGCAATCCATGGTTCCATATATTTACATGTAATTTTTCCTATGCACGATGTATTTATGTCCATCTTTGTTGTATTTATTTATGTTCATCTTTGTAATGGTTGAACTCGAAAGATTAATCAATATTGATAATAATACGTAACTATCAAATGTTGCATTCACAAATACTTGATTAGAGTTTGTGTTATATTAAGCATCATTGCATGCTTTGGAGTGACCCACATTCAACACTAAGTTGTTGCCATGCTAAGAAGCCATTACCCTTAAAAAAAAAATTATAGCTTTAATACTAAGTGTGCATTGCTAAAATTTCTCATAAAACTTCTAGGTTTTCTAAATAATAAATGAATAACCATGTACTTATTATTAAAATTTAAAATCTAAATAATTATAACATTAAATTATTATTAAAATTCAAAATAACTATAACCATCTAATTATTATTAAAATCTAAAATAATTATAACCATCTGATATCTACTAAATTAAATTTAACCATCATAAAATGATCAAAATACAGCATTTAACTCTTAAATACTATTTATTCTAAAAATTAACTTAGCATACCAAATTGAAACTAACTGTTAACTACGATATCAAACTTATTCATTATAAAATTATCAAAATACATCCTACGGTGGCATAAATGTCTTCTCCATCCCAAGCTAGGGTTGTGCTATTCTCCCATATTTATCAATTAATATGATGCGACTTATTAATTCAGCTTAATAGGACGACCTAGATATTGGCCCTCGTACGATTAATTGCTCAGATCTTTATAAGCGGTTTTCCTGTACCGCGTCCTCTCATTACATGCTGGCGAAGTCCAGGGATATGAACGTTTCCAATATAATCATTCCACTCGATGTTTTTAGCATCAAATGCGAAATTCTCTTGTTCCTCTTCAGAGAGGTCTTGGAACAACTTCTCCAAGTTTGAGATATCGAATCTGTAAATTGTCGAACAACCCGATTACAAATCAAATTGCATGCTGAGTTTAAATCGCTTACAACAACAATTCAACAAATTATATTTTGGGTGTGAAATTTAAGCTGACAACTGACCTTGCTTTGTAAAATGTATATGGCTTGTAGATCTTGGCCATATACTTTAACTGCTCTGTCACTAACCTGGTTATCTGCAAGTAAAACATGAGTAAATAATACATCGAATTGCTGTGGAAATCTTTACATTGTCTTAAATTCGAAATATTAAATAAATTCGAAAATGCAACTTCAACTTACACCGGGGGATTTCATATCCATGTCCAAAGCACCATAGAAGTCCTCAGCAGGTAAGCAAGTTATTTCCTTGACCAATCTTATAGGCTCTCCTTTCTTATCAATGTGTGGATTATATTTGAAATGCTCAAATATTATTTTTAAAATATTTCCAAGTCTTACTGGATTTGCAATGGAGGAAGCAACATGATAGATACTTACGCCAGGCTTTCCAGCATGCTTTACCATGGCCGCCAAAGTTGCATTTACAACCATGTCTACCGGTATCTGTAATTTGAGTTCATGGTAACATATTTAAGAAAATTGGCAGTCACAATGGATTATGAAACTATTGTTTAGCTTTTAACATTACTCACTAACCAAATCGAGCACAGTATCCGCATCGGCCAGGAAGTAAGAAACTTGACCTTTGCCATAGTTTGCAATGACTGGATCAAGCATTCTGCAATTCCAATTTCAATTTCACTCTGGTCAATATTATTGAACATGATATTTGTGGTTAACTGTAACTCTTATAACTCAGGGGAGGGAAGAAATGATCAACATAGTTAGCATACTCAACACCATGAACTTTAAGTGAATTCATTGAACAATTCACATATTCAATATAATATTCACTTTAAAGTGGACATTGTTTATTGTTTAGATTTGTCATATTTTCAATTTATCATATTAAATCTGAAATTTGGGATTTATCAAAAGTCTAAAGAATTTATCTTAAAAAACTTTTTTAGTTTAGAATACAAAATTTAAGAAAAAGTTAAAGTTAAAAGTTTGTAGATTTGATTCATCTCTACCTTTAATAAATATAATACTTTTTCATTTATAATTTTTTATAAAAAAAAAATGTTTATTAATTTATTTTCAACTTATTTTTATTTATATATAAATTATTTGTATATTTACACTATAGTTAAACTAACATAACTACATAAAAATACTTACTATATTTTAATAAAGATATTATATATATATATATATATAATTCTTATTGCTTTGTTGTTAGTGTACAAAAAAGATACATGTCATCAACTTGCCACTTGTTCCACCAAATTAGTGGAAATGGGAATAAGTGGCCTCTTTTTATACTTCAGCGAAAAAAACCAATTGCCACTTGCCCTGCAAATTAGAAACCAAAGCAGGTGGCTGATGTTTGTCCTTATAGTTCCTTTATAGTTCTATATTAGGAAGCTAAAACAAACAAACAACTGTTGGAAAAAAAAAACAAGGTAGGAATTTTGCAGAGTCCTAGTACAGAAAGCTTGACAAGAATTATGTTGAGTACCAGTATTAGAGAACAAGAAACTAATCATTGGCACATGGCAGCTGGGGGTCTGTCGTTTGAAGCTTCAGGGAGAGTGTCATCACTGGGCTAAAGAACAAAGGGTTGCACACAGGTTGGGAAGCACTGCTTGGTTGATGCATTTAAGAATGCATCGAAGAGAATGTCAATGCACTTGCTAATGAGGGTGTCGCGATGAATCTCATCAGCCAGATGGCTCCTAAGATCAAAGATGAGCTCCAGCTGCTCCGAGATGAAGAGACTGGGGAGAGCTGGATTGAAATCCGAAATTGCATTTAGCGGTGGAGGTGCCAAGATGGAGGTGGTTCTCCTATGCGGTGCTAGTGGCTCCTTCCTTGATCGCCTTAGAATTTTCTTTAGCTTTGCCGGTGTTGTCCTGGAGTGAAATGTTTGGAGACTTGTGGAGGAATTCCTCCTCGACTATGCATGTGGTGCCTTCCATGGTTGCCTCGGTGCTTGTGCTAGCTTTGTTGATGCTAGGAAACTGTAGATCGTCTGAGACCGTGAAGAGGAGGGATTCCAATGGAACTTTGATGGGTTCCTCCGAAAATTCCTCATCGACTATGCATGTGCTGCCTTCCATGGCAACCTCGGTGCTTGTGCTAGCTTTGTTGATGCTGGGAAAGTGTAAATCCTCTGAGACCGTGAAGAGGAGGGATTCTGATGGAGCCTTGATGGGTTCCTCCAGAAATTCCTCCTCGACGTACGCCATCGGTGGAGTTCATGGCTTCTCCAAGCGCCGAGTCCTAGCAATGGAAAGGGCCCTTCACATCTGTTGCAGACGTCTCTGTCGGGCAGCATAGCTATACTAGGCAGGTCCACGCCTCGATTTACCTCTCTCTCTCAGCATGGCTGAGCCAAGAGGGTTAAAAATCCCCTAAATTATTGCCAAGAGAACCCTCTGCACAATAGTCCAGTTCTCAGAGCGAGAAGGGTGGCGGAGGTTGAAGGCGAAATAATTTCAGCCAGGTCAGGCGGGAGAGATAACCCTCGGGTGGACATGACCGCTGTACTCACCTGTCTCCTGCAATTAATCCTCAGAACCGCCATTAACCAGACTCGAGGGAGATGTCCTCCCTTCCTCTGGAGATAATAAAGGTCGCGCTCCATTCGAGACTAAGGTGAAGGGCGATGATTGGCCATATTTATGACTAAAGTCCTCGAGATTGGCCTCCATTCGCTAAGTGGCACCCCATCATAGATTAATAAAGATATATTAAATATAGAGTACCTAATATATTATAATGAAGATATATTAAATACATTTTATGTAAATGTTGAAGTGTGTAACCAATATATAAAATATATAAAAAGAATCTATAAATTAATTTAAATAACAAAAAAATAAAAAAAATAAATATAATGAAATTTAGAAATTTTCTTATTTTAAGTTTAATTAAAAAAATAATGTAAAAAAAATCATAGTAATAAAATAATTTAAATCCCATGATGGATTTGTTTTTATTAAATCCCATTATGTTAAATAATAAAAAATTTAAAAATTAAATGCTCGTTGTAATGGTCTAGCGCGAGTTATGGCAGATTTTTCTTACCGGTTGCCTTCTATCCATCCAGGAAAAGGTTGAATGTGTGTGCTTTCAATAATACTAGGGCGAACAATGACCACTGGTAAATGTTTCCTGCCATTAACTAATAACATCTCGGCCATTGCCTTCGTAAAAGAGTACGTATCCTGCCATCCGTATACTCTTGCCCTGAAACCATTTAGATACGTAGCACAAGAACCATTAGTATAGTTTCTGTAAAAGAATTTATAAAAACTGCGTGCCATGATGTACGTACGCAAAATGAACATTAAAAGGAAAGTTAATGGCACCTTTCCATGCCCAACTCTTTCAGCTTCTCAGAAATTTTCTTTTTGAAATCTAGTCCTTTATTGCAGTTTTCGAAATTTGAAAATTCATTCTCAAGATCTTGGAGAACTTTGTTTGCTAACTGAAATTCAGCCTGGATGTCGAGAGGTGGATTACTTTTGTGCCCCATATGAAGAGAATTCTCTAGTGCTCGACCTTGACTTTGTCCATTGACATATGCTTGGAGAGGGAAAAAAACAACAAATTCAGAAAACTAAGCAGAACATTAGTACATTATAAAGTGAAATATTGGCTGAGCAATGGATGAGTTACCAGTAGACAGTTGCAAGAAAAGCTGGATCTTTTCGCAGCATTTGCCAAACTCCAAAAGGCGATAAACTCCTTTTGTGTTAGTTTCCATAGAGACATCGTACCTAGATGAAAAGATCAACTTAATTATATTTGCATGAAGAGAAGTAAATGCGCTTATGGAACAAAGTAAAGTTATTGTGATGGTATTGGGTTAATTCTGGAGTAATCTTTCCTACTGAGTTATTTTTTGGGCAGATTTTTTGGCGCTAGTTTTTAAATTTCAAACCAATTCAGAATTTTGAAATACATAAGATAAATTTCTGAAATACATAAAACTTTGATTCATGAGAAAAACTACCCTTAAAAATTTGGCAAAATTCAAACTCATTTTCTTTTACTGAAAAGTGAAACTCGTAAAAAAAAGATTGCTCCCTCATTAGCCTAGTCCTCAGATGTGTGTTTGGATTTTTTTTACGGACCAGCATACAATCTTCTGTACTGTAAAAAAAAAAAAAACCGTTATTCAACAACCTTTCATCGAATATTGTGTTGGCCGCCGAGCTGACAATGATGTCTACTTCCTTTACGATTACATCGGCGATATCCTCTTGGATTCCTAAATTATGTTGGGTCATATCACCAGGCACTGGAACCAATTTTTCCAACATGAAATTCTCGTATTCATTTCCATAGATTTCGCGTAACTCCTTGAATAACTCTGCGTTCATAACCTGAGATTCAAAGGTAACCAGGAAGAGATGACAGCTTCGTACAAATCCATAATTTCAAATTTCAATTATTGCATGTCAACTGATTGTTAATACGATTACCAAATTAAATACTGATCTCAATACTGTTTGTCGTACACTTATATTACTTATAAAATAATAATAGGTTATAAATCAAATAACAAAATTATTGATTGTTAATTAAAATTCAATACCTCATCCCTATGAATTTTATGATAAATTTACACCTGTTAATCTCAGTTACACTCCAAGAATAGATTAAAAAGATAGAGCAATTCTCTTACTTCATTCTGCAATCTTTTTAATGCAGAGGCGGGATCGTCTGCCCTGATTATTAAAAACAGCTTTCCAGTGTCGGGTTGCATCCTTAGAATTTTCTCTATCAGCACTGCAAATATGAAAAACACGAGCTCATGGTCAACCGTACATATAATAGAAGAAGAATTAAAACGCAAGGAAGGAAACTGCCCTGTACCTTTTGCCACAAAGCCTGTTGCCCCTGTGATAAGAAAGTTCTTCTCCTTCATAAAATCCACGATTCCAAGACCCTTGCGTGGATTTGGATCATCTAGAACAGAGACGTTTGCATTGCTGGCACATGCTTCATGTTTTGCATGGATCACACTGGGTAGCTCGTCGAAAGAAGCTGCGCTTTGACAGCAGAATCGATTACGCATTATTGATTTGTTATCTCCCCTATACACTGATTTCCGAGGGCCACTTAGTAGAGACCCGGGCAATGGCCATGCGAATGGAACAGTAGTCCTGTCGATCTGGTGAAGCGATTGTGGTTTCTCGTTGAAATCATAATTGGCATATGAAAATTTGACAGCGAGCTTTGAATTCTGAAACAACTGTAAGCTACCCATGGCAGCCCAACTATAATGATCTGAGACGGGAAGGGTAAGTTTACAAATGAAGAGGCTGAGAATAATAACCAAAAGCACTACAC
The DNA here is from genome assembly GCA_000966675.3 of Picea glauca. Lineage (NCBI taxonomy): Eukaryota > Viridiplantae > Streptophyta > Pinopsida > Pinales > Pinaceae > Picea > Picea glauca. The sequence continues at coordinate 1,135,303 of JZKD02S0211422.1, forward strand.
AGATTCTGTGTCTTGATCCGGACCATTGGTGTCTATTTATAAGCATAAATGGATATGAATCCTGAGCGATTAAGCAGAGGCCCACGATGTTCAGTATTTTAATACTAATAAATTACTAACAAAATAGCTGGAATTTTAGGTTTCAATTGAATGTTTTTCCATGCAAAATTTTGTTTGTATATTTTGTTTAGGTTTTTAATATTAAAATACTAACAAAATAGTTGGAATTTGAAATTTAAATGGAAAGGTTTGTTTGGGGGATTTTTTTATTGTATAATTTAAACAATATATTTATTAATTTATTGTTATATTAATTACATATAAAATCATAATTTTCATCAAATATTTTTTAATAAAATTTTTAAAATGATAATATTTATAATTTCAATCAACTATTTTTTTAAGGAGTAGGCTAAAGATTCTATTAAATAAATATTGTTTTTTTCTAAATTTTACTAAAAATTGTTGGATTAGTAGATTTAAGTGATTATTTCTGTAAACTCTGAGTGTCCTCTAAGTTTTTTAGCATGTTAAATCCATTTCTACATTTAGAAATGGATTCTGAACTGGATTCAAAAAAAGTCATTTGGTAAAATAACTAACCATTTTTTAATAAGATTTTTAAAATTGTAATGTTCTTAAAATTTAAATATTGTATATTAAGTTTTTTTTATTTAATATAATATAGTGTTTATTTTTTTGTTTGCTAATTTAATATGGCTGGATTTTTTTAGCTAGTAACTTTAATATTATGGAGTGTCTTAACAATACACCTATAAACCTAACATATTATTTATAATTTAATCATTAATTATATTTTAATTATTTTTAATTATATGCATAATAAATTATATGTATTTTAATCATATTCAATTAATATTATATTTATTTTAATTCTATTCAATTTTAAAAACATAATTTTTTAATTATTTTTAATTATATAAATAATCTATTATATTTATTTTAATCATATTTAATTTTAAAAATACAGTTTTAAATGTAAAATTAATATTGATATAATAACAAGATGAAGTAAAAATCATTTTCATAAATATTATTGTTTTTATGTAATAATATTATAATTTTCTTTTTAGATAGTTAGGTAACATAATTAATATAACGTCACTATATGCATTGACTATTAAAACTCAATAAGTTAGTTGTATGAATATTGATATAATAACAAGATGAAGTAAAAATCATTTTCATAAATATTATTGTTTTTATGTAATAATATTATAATTTTCTTTTTAGATAGTTAGGTAACATAATTAATATAAAGTCACTATATGCATTGACTATTAAAACTCAATAAGTTAGTTGTATGTTTTTTAATATGCTTTCTTTTTTTCATATTAAAACTCAATAAATTATTGGTGTTTTTTAATATTAATTTTTTTTTACATTAAAATTTAATAAATTAAAACTCAATAAATTATTAATATTTTTTAATTTAATAATAAAACTATTTAATGTAACAATAATACTATTATTTTTTTCTTTTAGTATTAAAACTAAATAAATTATTGGTGTATTATTTTTTTCTTTTAGTATTAAAACTCAATAAATTATTATTATTCGTGTGTTTTTAATGTAACAATAACTATTTTTTTTTTTAACTCGTACCAATCAAACATGATCCATGGATATAACTAGGAAGGCATATAATGAGTCCAATTAATGTAATGTGACAATAATTATGACTAAGTTTTGCTAAGTCGTTAGGTTGTAAAGAGGTACTAGAAAAAAATAATTAATGTAATGTTATGATATTGTTGGTATATGAGATATAGAGAGTTATTAGAAAATGATGATCATAGTTATGAATTAAGTGTCAATTAAGTTGTTGATATCTAAATAGATTAATAAATGAGATAAAATAGCATATTTGTTAAATAAAATTATGATGAAATTATATTTAAAAAAAATTAATATGAATATAAAAGATCATTTTCTCATATAAAAAGGCATTTTTATTAAATAAAACTTATCAAATACTTAAATGAATAGAGCCATATTTGAAACCAACTATGACTTTTAGCAATGGAGTTGATCCATTCATGTTACTTAGGAAAATTATGAATATTTTTCTTATACTTTTACATCATTCTCTCATATAAAAGAGCATTCTTATTGAATAAAACTTATGAAATACTTAAATGAATAGAGCCGTATTTGAAACCAACTATGACTTTTAGCAATGGAATTATTTTATCAATCATGAATAAGTTTCAAAGTAAATATATTACTTAGGACAATTATGAATATTTTTCTTATACTTTTACATTATATTAATATTATAATGTAAATCGTCCCCGAGGTGTAGGACAGTCGGTGACGGAGTGTGTTGTTAAGCCACTCCGTGATGTTAAAGTCACCGGTTCGAAACCTGCGGGGACAAAAAATCCAACCATGTTAAGGGTTGGTGTGGCTCAGGCTCGCAGGTCCTGCACAAATTAACAAACAAAAAAAAAAATATTATAATGTAAATCAAATCAATTACAATAATATTATAATAGTTATAAAAATATGGTTGCTTATTCATATAGAAAGTTAGTTATAAAAAATAGAAAAGAGTCTCTTTATACAATATATAAGTTATAAGTTGAAATTTAAAAGTTTTTATTATATTAAGAAAATATAATATAAAAAATATTGATCAATTTAAAAATAATAATTTATAATTTATAAAATTTTGGTTTATATTTTAAAAATAATAGAAAATAAAACTTATAAAAACATTTCAAATAATTGAATTATTAAAATCATAAAAAGTTAAAAGTGATAGTATATAAAAAGTAAAATTAAATATTAACTCATTTAAAATTTAAGATAATAAATGATGATGTTGATGATGATTAATTTTCACTGAGACCCACCCAATTAATTTAAGATCACCATACTTTTGTTGAGTTAAGAGGTTAGGAAGGTTGGTAGTGTGACAAATATTTTGAAAATGAGATCTAATATGGGTATATGTTGGACAATCTAAGAGAAAGTGTTTTTCATCTTCAACCTTCTTAGTGTCACAAAGGTGACACACTCTTTCATCCCATTTCCTTTTAGATTTGACCAACACCCAATTTCACTATGGTGAGAATTTGTTCTTGTCTTAGCAATGCTTATTTTTTCAAAACAAATAGATAATTTTGATCTTCTACATTAGGGTTGATTATATCCTTATAATACCTTAATTTTATTTTTTCCTTTAACTCTTTATCACACCATATTTTCTCCCTAAATTTTGATTTGATGATATTTTTAAAAGTATATTTATTTTTCAAAATGTTGTCTTCCATGATTCCCCAAGGGGCATCTTTATGCCATCCTCGCTTGACTCCATGGTGGTTATGACTTGATTTTGAAGCAATTTTAGGAAGCCTCTTGTCTTCCATGTTGTTTAACTTGTTCTTATAAATTAGGTATGTAGTCATAGCCATGCATTCAATGGGGGAGATGCTTGTTTCTAAGAGGAGGATGGGATAGGGTGTATTTCCTTTAATTTTAAGATTATAGATTATATAATTCTTTTGTATTTTCTCTATCTTTTCTGGGATCACAAGAGATACTAAATCCCTAGACTTCACATCCATAAAGAATAGTGGGTGTAACAATAAATGAAAGAATAGTGGTTTTTAAATATAATATAACATTATATTATTTTTAATTTCTAAAGTAAATATTTTAATGATTGAGATTAAAAAAAAATGTTTATAAAAATATATATTGAGTTTAGTTGGAGTGATTGGAAAGAATGTTGTGTATGTGAGGGAGGGCCTATTCTCATCTCTCACATACACAAGCTCTTCAATTTAGGAGTAAACACAGCTTCCCTAAACCCTGGAAGAAAAGCCTCATTATTCTTATTTTTTTAAACGGGGATAGAAACATTCCCTCTAATTATAGTACCTTTATGATTAGTCCGATTTTATCCAAGCTTTATTGAATTATTTTGGAAAAGAATATTATCCTTTGGCTAGAAAGTCACGATAAAAGAACTAAAGGTCAAGCCAAGTTTAGGAGATATCATTCAATTGTTGACTATCTTATATCATTCAATTGTGGACCATCTTGTTACCTTTAGGATCATTGCAGAGGAGTTTTGCAATCCTAAAACCAATATTTTTTGTTGTTTTGTTGACTTTTGAAAAACAATTGACACGGTTCCCATGAAAAACATTTGGAATAGGGAGAGATAAAAGTGTGTTTGAAGTTCAGGGAATTTTAAGGATGTTGAGGGATGATTGAAAGAGATTAACTGCAATATTGGAGTCAAGTGAGGTTCCCTTGCCCCCTACCCTTTTTGGCATATACATTAACAAGTTGGAAGATTGCTTGGAAGAAGGTATAGTCATCAATTTTCTTATTTATGTTGATGATATTTTTCTTATGGCGAGGAGTCCCCACGATCTTGAAACCAATTAAGAACCATCAAGGATTTTTTCTCCAATATGGGTATGACTGTTAATACTGAGCATTAACAATACTAAGGTCATGATTATTAAATCCAATAAGATCACTTATGATACCTTCGTATATGACAACAAAAATTTGGTGTAAATGACTTCATACAAATATCTTGGAATCATTATTCACCACAAGCTCAGTTGTAATTATGACATTGGGAAAAGGATTATTTAGGGGTGCAAGGTTATGATGGGCTTGAAAACAACTGTAAATCAATCGATATTTGGATATGGGATAAGAAGAAACTTATGTTTGAGACTAGATTGTTAAGCCCATTATTCTTTATGGATGTGAAGTTTGGGGATGTTGTATCTCTTGTGAATCTTGGAGAAAGATAGAGAAAATACATAAGAATTTTATAACCTATAATCTAAAAATTAAARGAGATRYRCCCTATCCCATCATCCTCTTACAGGAAAGTCTTTCCCCCATTGAGAGCAYGGCTACAAWTAGGTACCTAATKTATAAGAAAAATTTAAACAACATGGAAGAGGATTCCTAAAATTGCTTCAAAATCCAGTCATAACCACTATCGACTCACTCAAACGAGAATGGCATAAAGATTCYCGGTTTAGCTAARCAATCAKGGAATCATGGAAGACACCATTTTGCAAAATAAAGATACTATTAAAAATATCATCAAATCAAAATTTAAGGAGAAAATTAAGGATAAGGATGCAATCAACCATAATCTCTAATCGACAAGTGTAAAGAAAAAATAAGCATTTCTAAGATAAGGAAAAATTTAGTGAGGGTTGGTCAATTCCTAAAATGTCATGGAATGAAACAGTCTGTCACCTTTGTGAGACTAGGAAGGACGAAGATGAAAAGCACTTTATCTTAATTTTTAGCCTACACCCAAATTAAATATCAATTTCAAAATATTTGTCACATTGCCAACGTTCTTCCTAGCCTTTTAACTCACCAAAACTATGGTGATATTAGAAAGCTTCTTTTAATGCTTTTGGAGCACACAAACAAAATTCTAAACAATTGCAAGTAATCACTAACCCTCTTAATATGGGATACACCAATTAGATCTCAATGGAGTTTCATCATCATCATCATAAAATCTAAATTATAAAATCTTCACATAACACTGATTTATTTAATATAATATATTTTAATTTTAAAATTTAAAGTAAACATTTTAATGATTCATAAAAAAAAATAATGTATCATTATATTATTTTTAAATTTTAAATTAATTATTTTAATGTTTAATTTGTTTGATAAAAATAATAAATTTGTTTGGAAAAACTAAAATATATAAAAACATATTATATTATAATTAAATTGATAACCAATTAAATATTTAACGGTCAGGTTGAATGTCTAAATTCAACTCGGATTAACCAAGAAAAGAAGCAAATGTTGATTAAGTTTGCACAAAAAGTTTGTTGCAAAATTTTATTGATAAAAAGATCAATAATATAAATAATAAATAATTTTGAAAAATGTTCAGAAATTTATTTATTTTTATTGAGATTGCATAATTTTAGTGATGTAAGTTTTTTTTTTAATTATTAAAATTGCATAATTTTAATAAATATGTAAAAATTTTAATAATAAAAAAGTAATTTTTTTTAATTATACCGGCAAAAGGTATATTTAATGTTAGGTTTTGTAGAAAACCTATAGCATAATGTATTAATGTTCAGTTGACGTGTTGTGTATCTATGGAAAGATACGGACTATGTGGAGAAACAAAAACAGCCACGGCCAGCGACTACATTTGCTCTAATAACTTATGTTTTAGACATTGAAAGAAAGAAGAATAAATGTTCAGATTAAAACCGTTTGGCCTCCCAGGGTTTTTCAAAATATGGGCTTCCAGCTTGACAAAATTAGAAATAATTTAGATATCCATATGGGATGTTTAGATATCCGTATATTTAACCTTCCATATAAATGAATATCTGGATTTAGAATTAGTGATGCACGATTTGCCACGCCATGTGCCATGTCATGTCTTTGTACGTAAAATGTGTTCAGAGGCCATGTGCTGAGCTTCAAAGGAAACTGTGCACCACTTATTACTCAAGGAAAAACCTGATAGATATTAGACCCTGGATCCATCTATATGACCAACCAAATCTGAAGCTTTCAATGCTCTTCAATAGCTTGTCACCGCCTCATAGAAGGGCATCATTTTATTTGAATGACGCTGTAATTCAATTCAGAAGTACCTATAAGTGATAGTGATTTGATATCTTCCAAAATAAATGGTAAAACCATGATTAATGATGAAAATAAAAATCACATACAGTTGTTATGAATATTTCATATATATAGTTTGAGTGGGTTTAATGATGAAAAACATATGTTTCCTTTTAAGAGATCACAAGTTCAAATCCAGAATAAAATGAATTTCTCTCAAAACCAAAAAACTGTTTAACTATTCTATTAATAATAAACAACAAGTGTCCTAAAATAATTTAATCTATTAATAATAAACAATGAAAGTCCTAAAATGATTTAACTCTATCAATCTTAAATACAATAGGAAAATAGCAAAAGGGCCATAATGGGTATAAAAAAAACCATGCTCTAGTTTTGCTCTGCTTTTAATTTCAAGTTAAGAGGTATATGTTCATCCTAACTCTTGAAAAAGTTATAAAAGCATTTCAAGTTAAGAGGTATATGTTCATCCTAACTCTTAAAAGTTATAAAAGCTGGATTATTTTTACAAGAGTAAATAACTTTATAATAAAAACATAAATAAATAACAAAAAAATATTCATAGCAAAAAATATTTCAAATTATACATTTGAAATATTCATAGCAAAAAAATTACAGATATTCTTGGGACTACTATTTGGAAATTGCATACAAAATTTAATGACCCAACGACATTCTAAAATTCTCCAAGGTTAAAAAAACTTAACAGCGATCCTACACATTTCTAAATTCAGGAGATTCAGGAGCCGCGAGTTGATTTGGGAGCGTTAAAGTGGATCTTTGCATTTCAGATATGTATTCTATTAAGTTTCAGTACTGTGGTTTATACTAAATACTAGTGCGCTACATATAGAAATTGCAAATAATATTTTCGTAGCCATACAAATTAAAAACTTTTGAGTGAAAGGATAGCTTTGCAACGACTCTATAATTTCTATAATTCTGGAAATTCAATTAAAATTGTAAAGTACACTATTTTTCCAAGATACAATAACTTGGCTAGGTAAGTAAATTAAATTGCCACACTCAAAATAATTCTATGTTCAGGAATTGCAAAATTTATTATAGTGATCAACCAAATTAACTTTGAACTGAAATTTACTCAACAACAATCAAGAAATCCAATCACAAGACCAACTAATTTTCTAATTTTTCGAAAAACATTCAAATTTGACAAGATCCAAAAGTTTTAATTTCCAAAGCTTCAACTTAATTCACAGTGTCCATGAGGATTTCATAATTCAGAGCTGCATATTCATTTGGCAGTAACATTTGGACTTGCCAACAATTTTATAAAGACCACACGAATTTCCTATTTTGGAAAAGCAGATAAAATAACACTAAACAAAAAAATTCTCTAAATTTCTGAATTCTGGAATTGAAAGCGAACATCAGAATTTCAGAATTCTGAGTTATAAATTAAAATGGCAGCGCACCATTTATCTTCTAAATCAAAATTACTGTCATTAAAATTACAAATTTTAGAAACACAAATATCGGAACCGATGGAGATGGAGACTTGAGGATGTCCTTTAATGTGGCTTGTACTTTTTCTTTTCTTCTCCCTCTTGCTAATCATAGAAACTTCACCGATACCTTCCAGCGAATGTTAGGGTACTTTTCTTCCCCCGTAACCCCCCGAGACGCAAAGGGAGCAGACACAAGAAACCAACAAACAATATTTCCAAGGCTTGCCTCGCAAGGTAGAGATTTCACTCTTTCTACAATCTTTGTATCCCAACCCTCACATGTAAAACACAGTCAAAACAATTTTGGCAGTATAACCTTGCCAAGATTAAATGTGATCATTTTTCCTTCTACACTATTTCTTTTAAAGAAATATCCCAAATGATACATGTCTTCATGCACAATTAATTATATTTTTAATTAATTTAATAAGTAATATTTACCCACACACTTATCACACTCTCCTCAAATTGCGCAAGTACATATCATTTTTATTGTATTTAAAAAACTATTTTTCCTCACATTCCCCAATGTGTTCCTATTTTCACTCTTAGTTGTCCATTTGTTCCCCAAATTCTCATTAAGTGTCTCCTAATTAAATCTTAGTTAGAGTTGGATTAAGAGTTTTCTTCTAGTTAGACTAGTGATAGCTTGACTCTAGATACCATTCTATGTTTACACCTTATCACACGCTCCTCAATTTGCACAAGTAAATACCCTTTTTATTGTATTTAAAAAACCATTTTTCCTCGCATTCCCCAATATGTTCATATTTTCTCTCTTAGTTGTCCATTTGTTCCTCAAATTCTCATTTAATGAGTGTCTCTTAATTAAATCTTAGTTAGAGTTGGATTATGAGTCTTCTTCTAGTTAGACTAGTGGTAGCTTGACTCTAGATACCATTCTATCTATATACATATTGTCTCATATTTTATTTCTTTCTATTTTAAAAATCCATTTTATTATATTCATCCATACATGTGCATTTTATCCAATCTTTAGATTTTTCTCACTTTTTCCTTAAATTGATTTATCTCAATTCTTTTCATTTATTTATTTTTTTATTTAGTCCTCTAACTAAACCTAGACTTAGGCTTAGTATTATAATTAGGTTTAGACTTTTATTGGGATTTATAATTAATAACGTCATTGTTTAATTAATTATTTTAATTCAACAAGGTCTAATTATTTCAATGTTCTCTAGGCCATTTAAATTTATTGACTCAAGTTTTAATTATGCGATGTTCCCTTCAAGACGCACCTCTGTGCTCCAAGGGTGCCACTCGCCTTTGACTAGTTTTGGAAGTTTGTCTGACCCTTGGAGTCAACACTCCACTTGGTTGACCTTGTGAGAGACTAAGGGATTCTAAGGAATAAGGACTTCACCTTATTACGTGTCCCTTAGAAATATTCATAAGTGATTGTCTCAGTTCTTTCTCACAACATCGTGGACCATGTAAACTAGGTAATCATTATCCTACAGTTTCGACCATGGTGAGAATTCTAGTAGGGTGTGACAGGGATGTTGCCACACCTCTCCTTCAATGTCTAGTTTTTGTGCATGGCCCCTCTACTCCTTTTGTGATTCAGATTAGTAGGCATCATCAAGACTACATCGACTGACAAAAACACTATCAATAATCCATATACATAAATCATATTGAAATCAATCATATGTCACATGTGCATAAAAAGAGATACTGAAACAAATTACAATCCACTCCCTGACTCTATCCAGAGTCCAAGGAAGTTCATCAATTCCATCAACATCCATAACCTGTCATGTGCCCTGCACACTTAGGAAAAAACATCAATAAAATCTACCAATATATATACATCAATATAACAATAAGTCACAACACAATATCATCATCATATATAGCCCATAATCGAAACAAAATCATAATATACCATAATCGGATCAATTACACGCAAGTGTGCTCAAAGAAAATGTCAATAAAGGCATTCTCAATAGAGCAGGATGTTACAACCTGTCACTCTTATGACCAATCGTATCGCCAATGGTATTGATAGTTTGTCGCAATGATTCATTGCATAGTTCATCTCTTATGCAATGAATGACGAGCACCTTAGGTCGTCTCTCATGCGACGACATCCTTGGGCTGTCTCACGCGCGACAAAATCCTTGGGTCATATTGGCCATGGTGATCTCTTTAGCTTGTTTCACTTACGATGATATCCTTGGGTTGTCTCTCTCACGATGATCTCCTTGGGTCATCTCTCTCATAACGATCTCCTTAGGTTGTTTCTCTCATGACGACATCTTTAGTTTGTCTCACATGTGACGACATACTTACGACATCCTTAGATCATCACTCAGGCGACAATATCCTAGGTTTGTTGCAATTTCCACGACACGTGATGTGACATTTGGAGAGTCCAAGCTTCGTCTCCATATCCATGAAAAAACATTACAAGAGCTTCAAAATGACCATTGCAAAATGACCCAAATTTACTAGTGATGCATAGTCATATTTGACTTGTATAACTTCAACTCAATGATTATTATTGACCCATTTCTTAAAAATCTATTGGTTATTGATTATCCTACTCGAAGATGGCCTTTCTTCTTATGAGGACCGTTTTATACCTTGTATTTCATCTAATCAAACATTGTATATATATATCTGAATAAATCCAAGTGAATTAATACTGATGAATGATACTCTTCCAGTATCTTGTAAGTCACTTTACCTAAATTGAGCACTCACTATTTTCCTCTGCTACTCTTTGATGGGGAAAGAATCAAAATGAAGATGACTCCTACTATCTTCCTTGACTGAAAGATACATTTGAAAGGCCACTAAGAGAAACCCTCCTAATTTCTTAGGAAAATATGAAATATAAAATACCATTTTGAATACAAAGAAATTTTTTAGGTCAATAATAATATATTTCATAAGTTTTTCATATACAACTACCAATAAGTGCATATGTAGAGTTCATGAAGGAGGTTCATAACTGTGGTCATATAAAATGAAATATCTGCGGGCTGGGGGATAGCCCCAACCCCTTCTGCCTCCAATTGACATATATCTGCACTTTAAAATATATGTTGCGAACTTGTATAAACAAGGCCCACCACTAGAGCATTCATAATACGACCAGTCCCTCAGTCACTTACTCTACCAACAGGTCATGGGATCGAATCCCATGAGCTCGAAAAATTTTGATTCAACCGTCGATGATAGGGTGCCATGTGGCAGCCCATGCCTCGGCCATGTGGCACCATTTAATTCGTCGAGAATGTGTCACTTGTCAGAACGATATTGGTCCAAGTCTTCTGCCTAGTCAACGTGCTTTCCGAATCAGAAATCGACCACTTCAACACACATGCCACATGTCATCGTACAGGCATGCCACGTGTCATCCTTTCAGTGGTGACACATGTCACCTCCCGGTTGGTACACCTTTCATGTCCATGTTAGCTCTGTACGAAATATTCCGGCTGTGATACCACGTCAGCTATATGGCCTGCTACCACATGTCACGTTGCCACATCAATATGATGACGTCAAAGTTGACTTTTTTCCTATCGACCTGTTTGAATTTTTGGCTATTTGGGAAAACAGCCAGAGTGCGATAACTCTCGCATACAATATCCATTTGATAAAGTAAATATATGGACGAAATCAGCGCAACAATCTGTTTGCAATGGAATTGGTTTCATCTGATTCCGAGATCTTTCATTTTTGAGCCTTTTCTAGAACCGGGGCACCTTGTAATGTCCCCACTTTGGGACATCATCATAGTGTAGAGATTTATGATGACAAGAGTAGCCAGATGGATGTTATAGTAAGTACACGGGTATTTGAGAGGCATTGTGGGGTCCATCTTGCATTGATCATCATATTCCATCATTATGAGCCATTTCACACAGGTTGGCTTTGGCTTCGTTGCATTCCAACAATTTCCATGATTTTGACTATTTTGAGCTATAAGTTAATTGAAATCACTGAAGAGGTCATTTTGGGCACATTACTTGGAGGAACCTCTCAGTGTAATAGCTCATTGGAATCAGGAAGAGCAACACTACAAGAGGGGATGGCTAGAAGTGACTTTCAATGTCCAGGGAAGCCACACAGAGAGATAAGGATCTTTTCAGAGGTAAAAAGGTTAATTAATTAATTAAAGTGTTTTAATTAATTAATTAAATATTAATAAAATGAAAGTCACTTTGGAGGGACAAGGTGAGCCAAATATTATAAAGGAAAGGAAAGGGCCTCTTCTCATTCATTCATGTATTATTATCATTTGATATTTGGCTTCTAGCTAGTGAGCCCAACATTGGGGTTTTGAGGGTTTTGACTTAACAAACCCTAGAGGACGATTCAGTGGTGAAAGATTCCACCTAACTTATCCCAAGCTTGGTCTCAGAGATGAAATACTCTCCCACACCATTCTAGTTAGATCTACATCAGTGCAGGAGGGTTCTACACTAGCCACTGGCACAGGAAGAGAAGGGGGATGTCCCAGCTAGGGTTTCCAACAAGGGGGCACACCATTCTTGGAGAGAGATTCTTTCTAGCTGAGGATAAGTGATTTTGGAAATTCCAGGTATTGGGTTTTCCTTGCAGGTGTCTTGGCATCATTTTTAGTGTTTTTCCGGAGTCTTTCAGTGGAGGATTGATTTGTATTGAGAGTGGGATGATTTCCCAAGAAGAGGGTGCACCATTATTTGGAGGGTAGCTAGATCTAAGGATCTAGCAGGTATTTTGATGATTTGAGCACTTGGGTATTCATTGTCGTGCCCTGATATATCATTCTAGTGGATTCGTGGAGTTGTTGGAGGTCTCTAGGAGAGAGACTGGATTATTAGGGTTTCAGTCATCCAGCGAGGTACACCATTTAGTGGAGGAGTTCAGATCTACAAGGTTTGAGAGGGATCTTGGAGATTTGGGCACCTGGGTTGTTATTTCCATCACCCGATCTACTATTTGGCATCTTTCTTGAGGTGATTAGACATCTTTGGCACCAGGAACGAATTGTTGAGGAGCTTCAACTATCCAGTAGGACGTTGCATTGGTCTTCATCTCTTATCCAACCTTTGGAGGCTTATTTTGTATTTTCGGGAGCATTTTGTAGAAGCTCTATTGTCTATCTTCTTGGCCATCTATAGAGAATTCCAGATCAACATCTTCATTGTAGCAGGTTTCTCTATTTCATGAATAAAAGCAGTTTGAGATGTTTTGGATTGTTTATCATATTGCATATGGTTGAGGTATGTTCCATGGTTGTCTGTTCTTCTTATTTGCTACAAACATTCATATAAACACATCAACACGTTATCTTATGAAGAGGGTGTTTTTGGGGGCTCCAAAGTTGACACTACCAGGACTGACACTAACAGTGAGGGGTCTAAGATGGCACCTTGGCATGACCATGATCAGGATTCACACCACTTAGCAGCATAGTTGAGAGTTAGTGAGGCTATGATCATGGTAGACACTAGACGCATTGATGACATGCATGCAGTGATGGAAGATTACTGTTGGAGAGCATTAGTGGCACATGGTAGTTTAGATGAGGGGATTACCATGGATGATTTTCATACTCTCAGGGAGAGAGTATTTATGATGAGGACTGACTACCGGTAGTTGTTGACAGATAGGGATTATCTACTAAGGGTTGGTGAGATGTATCATGAGGCTCTTAGGGAGCAGGAGTTGGAGATGGTCCAACTCACTTAGGAGTTGGAGAGCACTCGAGGATTCTTGAGAGGAACACAGACATCCCTTCAAGAATCAGAGTCTAGATCATATGAGTATCTTGAGGAGATTTGTCAGAGATCCACTTCATCTGTCTTAGTAGACACTCAGACATATCATTCAGTCACATTGCTAGAAGATGTTGATGATCTACCAGAGGAGCACCAGTCGATGGAGGACACTTCCATTTGTGTTTCGAGAGTTGTTGACCTCCATATAGAGGTTGATCCAGTAGTACACCCAGGATCTATGATGTAGCATGCGTCTATGGGAGATGAAATGAGTATGCTAGGGCATATAGTGAGGAGTGACAATGCACAGAGACATGTCGAGATATACAACCGAGTTCAGACAAATGTATGGGATTGCAGGCAGGAGACGCACATAGGGGAGTATGCATATTTCACTCTTTTGCAGCAGCCCATAGTTATGATTGAGCACCTTCACCAGATCAGCAGTCGCATGAGGAGAGATAAAAAGTGGTTGAGAGCATGGAGAGTGCCTAGGCTGAGGCCACTTGACATGAGTACCTCTACGACATCTAGCTGGAGAGAGAGGGATCATCATAGGCATCCAGTTGAGACTTGGTGTGTGAGAGAGAGCATCATGGGCCAGGTGGTAGCAAATGAGCACATAGGGCTTCTGATAGTGATCATTCTCACACAAGAGCAGTTAGAGGAGATTGGAAGTGATAAACTTCCGAGTTTTCCACTGGACCTAGGAGTCCTCTTTGTTAGAATGATGTTCATGTTGACCCAGGTTGCACTAGAGAGCCACACACTCCACCTTGGTTTCGTTTGGAGTGGATTTTTAGGTACTTGTCCTATGGGGAGAGACCTTTTCTTACGCTTGATCATCATGATAGGGCATGCAGATGTTTGGAAAGGTACTTCTTCTACAGAGGTGTCTTCATTGATACAGTTTCTGGACAACAGGTCCAATGGTCACAGGTATTTCAGCTGGAGGACCCAGGAGATGAGAGTTTAGGATGTATGTAGGGGGCGGACAATCATGGTTAGAGTAGTGCAGTGTCAACATGAGGATCTTCAACAAAGGTTAGCATGGGACCAAGGGTTTGTAGGATTGAGTAGTTCATTGACCGATAGGGGAGAGTGGACCATTGCAAGGGAAAGTTATTCTAACTTTCCATTGAGCTTCACTGTTGAGAGGAGCGCATCGCTTTCAGGTGCCTCATGGAGGTCTTGCATCACCTAAGTCAGGCATCAATATGTGCAGTTGATGGAGGCTATGTGGATCTTGGTAGAGACTAGGAGGATGGACTCACTCCGGGATGAGGTCATGTGTCAAGTATAGGAGACTCACGGAGTTGGTGTATTTCATGATTATGCATCCCAGGGGCTAGCAGTTCATGACTTGATATGGGACCCAGGGGGAAACATGTGTGATTGTTCATCTTTGGATGGGTTCTGCTATGTATCCCACTGGTGGACATGGGATCTTGGCATTATACTTGAGGGGATTTGATTATTCCTTGAGGATAAGCAATTTTCTAGCAGGGAGGACTATAATGTCCCCACTTTGGGACATCATCACAGTGCAGAGATTTATGATGACCAGAGTAGCCAGATGGATGTTATAGCGAGTACAGGGATATTTGAGAGGCATTGTGGGTTCCATCTTGCATTGATCATCATATTCCATCATTATGAGCCATTCCACACAGGTTGGATTTGGTTTCATTGCATTTCGACGATTTCCATGATTTTGACTATTTTGAGCTATAAGTTAATTGAAATCACTGAAGAGGTCATTTTGGGCACATTACTTGGAGGAACCTCTTAGTGTAATAGCTCATTGGAATCGGGAGGAGCAACACTATAGGAGGGGATGGCTAGGAGTGACTTTCAATGGCCAGGGAAGCCACAAGGAGAAATAAGGAGATTTTCAGAGGTAAAAAGGTTAATTAATTAATTAAAGTGATTTAATTAATTAATTAAATAATAATAAAATGAATGTCACTATGGAGGGACAAGGTGAGCCAAAAAGTATAAATGAAAGGCAATGGCCTCTTCTCATTCATTCATATATGATTATCATTTGATATTTGGCTTCTAGCTAGTGAGCCCAACATTGGGGGTTTTGAGGGTTTTGACTTAACAAACCCTAGAGGACGATTCAGTGGTGAAAGATTCCACCTAACTTGTCTGAAGCTTGGTCTCAGAGATCAAATACTCTCCCACACCATTCTAGTCAGATCTACATCAGTGCGGGAGGCTTCT
The DNA here is from genome assembly GCA_000966675.3 of Picea glauca. NCBI lineage: Eukaryota > Viridiplantae > Streptophyta > Pinopsida > Pinales > Pinaceae > Picea > Picea glauca. Next base: position 1,151,387 of record JZKD02S0211422.1, read on the forward strand.
ACACTAGCCATAAGCACACGAAGAGAAGGGGGACGTCCCAGCTAAGGTTTCCAGCAAGGGGGCACACCATTCTTGGAGAGAGATTTGTTCTAGCTGAGGAGAAGCAATTTTGGGAATTACAGGTATTGGGTTTTCCTTGCAGGTGTCTTGGCATCATTCTTGGTGGTTTTTCAGAGTCTTTTAGTGGAGGATTGATTTGTATTGAGAGTGGGATGATTTCCCAAGAGGAGGGTGCACCATTATTTGGATGGTAGCTAGATCTAAGGATCTAGCAGGTTTTTTGATGATTTGAGAACTTGGGTATTCATTGTCGTGCCCCAATGTATCATTATAGTAGATTGGTGGAGCTATTGGAGGTCTCTAGGAGAGAGGTCGAATTATTAAGGTTTCAGTCATCCAGCGGGGCGCACCATTCAGTGGAGGAGTTCAGATCTACAGGGTTTGAGAGGGATCTTGGAGATTCGGGCACCTGGGTTGTTCTTTCCATCACCCAATATACTGTTTGGCATATTTCTTGAGGTGATTGGACATATTTGGCACCAAGGACGAATTGTTGAGGAGCTTCAGCTATCCAACAGGACGTGGCATTGGTCTTCATCTCTTATCCAGCCTTTGGAGGATTATTTTGTATTGTCAGGAGCATTTTGTAGTAGCTCTATTGTCTATCTTCTTGGCCATCTATTGAGCATTCTATATCGGCATCTTTATTGTAGCAGGTTTCTCTATTTCATGAATAAAAGCAGTTTGAGATGTTTTGGCTTGTCTATCATATTGCATATGGTTGAGGTATGTTCCATGGTTGTCTCTTCTTGTTATTTGCCGTAAACATTCATATAAACACATCAATAAACCCTAAGGCTGAAATCAAGAGGCCATTCAACAAGTAAACACAAGTAAACAAATCGATCAACAAAGTGTTTGACGAAATACCTCATTTAGAAAAAGTTTAAAAGACACCCAAAACTGTGATGATCTTGGCATAATGGCTTGGGATCATTACACACCTCCTGGCTCTGATTTTGGATCATACCTCCCCACTAAGGACCTTTTGGTCCCCAAAACATGAAAATAATGGAATTTAACTAATTACATACTCATAAAGAGAAAAAAAAATATGTTGTACAAAAATGATGTTATAGTAGGTCATCATTTCAACATGTGTGATTATATTAATGGAAGCAAAATAAAATGAAGTTGTGACATCCACTTCTGGCCAAACCAAGTGGCTGTTTTATTTTCTTCATGGTGTCCCTCTTGCTTCACTGGTAATCCTTCTTCCTTCACGAGTACATGGGAAATCGTTTTTTGCTTCCTTGGACGAAGCTCCAAACTAAGCTTCCAACAACTAGCCTTTTGAAGTCCACTCTTGTTGCAATAATTGCACTACGTTTTTAACATCTAGACCTGTTTACCCTTCTCTTTCTTCCATTGTGGAGTTGAGTCTTTATGTCGTGTTTCCTTCTTGATCAACATAGTTTTCCTATACAAAGTTTCTCTCTTACAACACTTGTCAACACAATGCTTGGGTGAATAACAATAAGTACATCGATAATTATTCCACAAATTCTGGATTACTCTATTATGCTTATTATAATCAAAATGAGAATTGATAAATACATGACCATTATACCTTCCATGTTGATATTCACTTTTCTTTGGAGATGACTTGCATTCACTACCACAATCATGAAGTGATGCTCCATTACCTTTTGTGAAGTGTTCATGCAATGTCCTAAGCTGGCCAGTTGAAGCATTACTTGCTTTCAAAGTTTTGGAATCCATCTTGGAGGATACTCCAATCTCCACTTCACCATAACCCATTCCCAAATATCCATTCCTTTCCACAACCTCAATGGGATTAAAAATACCTTGACCCTTACATCCAAGGCTGTTTCCTTCTTCATAACACATCTTAGTTAGAAATTTCAAACCTACACCTTTTTTATGTTTTTCAAATGCACCAAAACCATCCTGATGGGAACAAGGAGAATTTGATAATAACCTTCAATGCGTACCTCAAAGATGTTTTCTTAAATAGATGTAGAAGGCACTTCCTTCAATCCTTCTTTTCCTTTGTTGTTCTTTGAAGCTTTCACTTGAACCGAGAGCTTTTGTTCCAAGTAGTCTTCATACAACACTTTCACCATATCGAACATGGAAAAAACTGAATTTATGAACTCCTTATGATCTTGAGAAATTCCTCCTGTAGATGTCATTTTCTCCGTTCAGATGAGCTCTTCCCTGGTTAACATGCAAAACTCAAATTCCAAATGTCAACTAGCTCTGATACCACTTGATCCAAAAATATCTTTTAAATGACTATGGTTGAGTTATTATGCATGTGTTGATTAACCAATTAGGAAGCTTAATGAAAGAGGAAGAAGATATGAGAATATATCACAACCATATAAACATGTACAAAACTGAAATGAAGAAATAAACAACAACAAACCATAACACACATGTGATCTCGTGTATGTCTCCAGGCCTTTGTCTCAGTGGGTGAGGCTTCTTTATTTATGTTCAAAACTCAATAAGTCACTACTACATATTGAAAAAATTGTGATGACTACTTGCGACGAAAATATTCTTTCCTCGCAAAATTCAAGAGAACAAGTTCAATTTTTCAATTTTGATCTAAATCCACCCCATATTCATCCCTCTATCGATGGAACCAAACTTTTGTCTGTTTTTTGACGATCATCAAGATGGTGGACTATTGTCTCTATTTCGATAAACTTGAGTTTTCATTGCAAGAGCGACGCTCACTATTCACCGTTACACTTTTTGATACTATCCATATTGACCGTTATACATTTTGATAAAGTCTAGATTGATATAGTCAATGGTCATCACAAGAGTAACAATATGACCGTTATAATTGATAAAGTGACCTAAATATAACAAATATATATAGGTCATGGTCATCGCAATTTCAATGACAGTGACCTAAATTGACCTATAAATATTTGTCAATTTAAAGATGTTGTGACAATCTTGCTATAACAACGATGGTTCAGAAAGGGTATTTTTGTGTGGAAGAATGTCACAGAATATAGTTAGAGGTGTGGAAAAAACTAAAGTGAGTGAAAAGGGTGATGGTAGATTTTATTGCCCTTGCAAAAAATGTTTCCTCATACGTCCCGTAAGAATTTTAATAGCAACAACTACAAAACATTGTAGGAAATATGGGCACATCGATGGAAGATCAAATGAATATCGTCCCATGGTAATTAGCTATATATTCATTATCTGTTTTTATTGTGTCAATTTTATATAAAAATATATATATGTATATATATTGTTTGAATGTTTGTTATAGTATACCCTAATTTTGCATGATTGTTTGTAATTATAAAGTTACAGTTTCCCTCTAACTTTCCGTAGAATATTTCACCAACTATTAGTAGAAATGATGTTGTACAAGATGTTGAACATCATGACCAAGCAAATGAGGATCTCATGGAAGAAGATGATGGGACAAATCAAGTTAATGATCCCATGGAAAAAGATGATGGGACAAATCAAATGATCCAAGATTTTTTTTTGCAGCCGGATGAGGATGGGGACAATGCTGGTATTTATGATGAGCCTCTATTAAAAATGGAAAATAAACAAATTTATGAAGGATCAAGAGCAAATATTCTCTCCACTACATTGCTTCTAGTGAACTTAAAGTTTATGAATAATTTGTCGAACACTTGTAAGACATAGATCCTAAGGCATGTAATATGTTTCATCTCATATTATACATAAATGTTGATTTTTTCTATTTGTTTTTAGTGTTAGTTAATGTGTAAAATAATAATTCATTTTTTATGATTAATATTCTTTACATTAACTAGTTATTTGTTATGTTGTAGATGGTTAGGTGAATTTTTGTTACCATCGTCAAATATTTTACCTCACACATATCGAGGTTTGCATTCCATTATGAAAGACATTGGAATGGATTATCAAACTATATATGCATGTCCTAATGACCATATTATATATTATGGAAAACATGCTTCAAGAAAAGAATGTATGAAATGTCTTATCAGTATATATCGAACTGATCAAGTAACAAAAATGGTTCCTCGAAAGGTTCTTCGTCATATTCCCATAATTCCATGGTTGCAACGATTTTTCAGGTGTGAAAGCATATCACAATTTATGGATTACCATGCACGTAATAGAAGTGGAGATAGTATTCTTTGACTGCCTGTTGATTGTTCTACATTTAGGGAAATTGAGGAAAAATGAGCATATTTCACAGATGAACCTCATAATGTTAGGTTTTCATTGATAGTTGATGGTGTTAATCCATTCAGAGAGATTAGGTTTATTTACTCAGTGTGGCCTATTTTTTTATCAACAATAACATTCCTCCTTAGATGTCAATAAAGAGGGAGCACATAATGTTGGCAACGATTGTTCCAAGTATTTCTTTACATTAATTTTTTGAATGTAACATTTTTGTTTGTTTCAATATTTGCATAATATCTTTTGTTTATTTATTTACTTATATATATTACATGATATCATTCCTATAGTAATTATGTGTAATTTCAAACAGTTAGATAAGTACGAGGTTAAATATATGAATGTATATATCGAGCCTCTTATCGGCGAGCTACTAAAGTTATGGCTTGGAATCCCAATGTATGACATATGTAAACCAATCGGGGCGAAGAAATTTAAATTCCGTGGAATACTTTTACGGACAACTCATGATGCCCCTGGACTAACAAATTTTTGTGGTATGTAGGATTCTAATATTGCTCTTTAATACTATATGATTTTTTAATGTTATCATGGTGCATGTTTATTTTTTAAATAATCTCATCATATAATTGACATTAATCCTAAAGCGATGTGCCATTACCTTTTATGTAGTGTTCATGCAATGTATTAAGCTGTCCATTTGAAGCATTACTTGCTTCCAAAGTTTTGGAAGCCATCTTGCAGGATACTCCAATCTCCACTTCGCCATAACCCATTCCCAAATATCGAGGACTTTCCACAATCTCAATGGGATTAAAAATACCTTGACCCTTATATCCAAGGCCCTTTCCTTCTTCATAACTCATCTTAGTTAGCAATTTCAAACCTACACCTTTTGTATGTTTTTCAAATGCACCAAAACCATCTTGATGGGAACAAGGAGAATTTGATAATAATCTTCAATGCATACCTCAAAGATGTTTTCTGAAACAGATGTAGAAGAAACTTCCTTCAATCCCTCTTTTCCTTTGTTGTTCTTTGAAGCTTTCACTTGAATCGAGACCTTTCGTTCCAAGTAGTCTTCATACAACACTTTCACCATATCGAACATGGAAAACACTGAATTTATGAACTCCTTATCATCTTGAGAAATTCCTCCTGTAGATGCCATTTTCTCCCTTCAGATGCGCTCTTCCCTGGTTAACATGCAAAACTCAAATTCCAAATGTCAACTAGCTCTGATACCACTTGATCCAAAAAGATATTTTAAATGACTATGGCTGAGTTATTATGCATGTGTTGATTAACCAATTAGGAAGCTTAATGAAAGAGGAAGAAGATATGAGAATATATCACAGCCATATAAACATGTACATAACTTAAATGAAGCAATAAAAAACAACAAACCATAACACAAATGTGATCTTGTGTACATCTCCAGGCCTTTGTCTCAATGGGTGATGATTCTTTATTTATGTTCAAAGCTCAATAAGTCACTACTACATATTGAAAAAATTGTGACGACTGCCTGCAACGAAAACACTCTTTCCTCATAAAATTCAAGAGATAAAGTTCAATTTTTCAATTTTGATCTAAATCCATCCCAAATTCATCTCTCTATTGGTAGAACCAAACTTTCGTCTGTTTTGCGACAATTATCAAGATGGTGGACTATTGTCTCTATTTCGACGAACTTGAGTTTTCATCGCAAGACAAACGCTCACTATTCACCATTACACTTTTTGATGCTATCCATATTGACCGTTATACATTTTGACAAAGTCTAAATTGATATAGTCAACGATCATCACAAGAGCAATGATATTACTGTTAGAACTGACAAAGTGACCTAAATATAACAAACAAATATATATATATATATATATATATATATATATATATATAGCTCACGGTTGTCACAATTGCAACGACATTGACATAAATTCACCTATAAATATGTGAGAATTTAAAGATGTTGCGACAATCTTGCTATAACAATGATGGTTCCAAAAGGGTATTTTTGTGTAGAAGAATATCACAAAATATAGGTAGAGGTGGGGAAAAAAGTAAAGTAGGTGAAAAGGGTGATGGTAGATGTTATTTCCCTTCCAAAAAAAGTTTCCTCATACGTCCTATAAGAATTTTAATAGCAACAACTACAAAACATTATAGGAAATATGAGCACATTGATGGAGGATCAAATGAATATCATCCCATGGTAATTAGCAATATATTCATTATCTGTTTTCATTGTGTCAATTATATATATATATATATATATATATATATATATATATATATATATCTTGTTTGAATGTTTGTTATAGTATACACTAATTTTGCATGATTGTTGGTAATTATAAAGTTACAGTTTCCCTCTAACATTTCATAGAATATTGCACCAAGTATTAGCATAAATGATGTTGTACAATCTGATGAACATCATGACCAAGTAAATGAGGATCTCATGGGAGAAGATGATGGGACAAATCAAGCTAATGATCCCATGGAAGAAGATGATGGGACAAATCAAATGATCCAAGATTTTTTTTTGCAGCCAAATGAGGATGGGGACAATGTTGGTATTTATGATGAACCTCTATTTGAAAAGGAAAATAAACAAATTTATGAAGGATCAAGAGAAAATATTCTCTCCACTACATTGCTTCTAGTGAACTTGAAGGTTATGAATAATTTGTCTAACACTTGTAAGACACAGATCCTAAGGCATGTAATATGTTTCATCTCATATTATACATAAATGTTTATTTTTTTCTATTTGTTTTTAATGTTAATTAATGTGTAAAATAAGAATGCATTTTTTACAATTAATATTCTTTACATTAACTAGTTATTTGTTATGTTGTAGATGGTTAGGTGAATTTTTTTTACCATCATCAAATATTTTACCTCGCACATATCGAGGTTTGCATGCCATTATGAAAGACATTGGAATGGATTATCAAACTATATATGCATGTTCTAATGAACATATTATATATTATGGAAACAATTCTTCAAAAAAAGAATGTCCGCAATGTCTTATCAGTATATATCGAACTGATCAAGTAACAGAAAGGGTGCCTCAAAAGGTTCTTCGTCATATTCCCATAATTCCACGGTTGCAGTGATTATTCAGGTGTGAAAACATAGCACAATTTATGGATTACCATGCACGTAACAGAAGTGGAGATTGTATTCTTCGACTGCCTGTCGTTCATTCTGCATTTAGGGAAATTGAGGAAAAATGGGCATATTTCCTAAATGAACCTCGTAATGTTAGGTTTTCATTGAGAGTTGACGGTGTTAATCCATTCAGAGAGCTTAGGTCTATTTACTCAGTGTGGACTATTTTTGTTATCAACAATAACATTCCTCCTTGGATGTCAATAAAGAGGGAGCAGATAATGTTGGCAATGATTGTTCCAGGTATTTGTTTACATTAGTTTTTTGAATGTAACATTTTCATTTGTTTCAATATTTGCATAATATATTTTGATTATTTATTTACTTATATATATTACATGATATCATTCCTATAGTAATTATGTGTAATTTCAAACAATTAGGTAAGTACTAGGTTAAATATATGAATGTATATATCGAGCCTCTTATCGACGAGCTACTAAAGTTATGGCTTGGCATCCCAATGTATAACATATGTAAACCAATCGGGGAGAATAAATTTAAATTCCGTGGAATACTTTTATGGACAATTCATGATGCCCCTAGACTAACACATTTTTGTGGTATGTAACATTCTAATATTGCTCTTTAATACTCTATAACTTTTTAATGTTATCACGGTGCATGTTTAATTTTTAAATAATATCATCATATAATTGACATCAATCTTGAAGTGATGTGCCATTACCTTTTGTGAAGTGTTCATGCAATGCCCTAAGCTGGCCATTTGAAGCATTACTTGCTTCTGAACTTTTGGAAGCCATTTTGGAGGATACTCCAATCTCCACTTCGCCATAACCCATTCCAAAATATCGAGGCCTTTCCACAACCTCAACGGGATTAAAAATAACTTGACCCTTACATCCATGGCGCTTTCCTTATTCATAACTCATCTTAGTTAGCAATTTAAAAACTACACCTTTTGTATGTTTTTCAAATGCACCAAAACCATCTTGATGGGAACAAGGAGAATTTGATAATAACGTTCAATGCATACCTCAAAGATGTTTTCTGAAATAGATGTAGAAGGCACTTCCTTCAATCCTTCTTTGCCTTTGTTGTTCTTTGAAGCTTTCACTTGAACTGAGACCTTTCATTCCAAGTAGTCTTCATACAACACTTTCACCATATTGAACATGGAAAACATTGAATTTATGAACTCCTTATCATCCTGAGGAATTCCTCCTATATATGCCATTTTCTCCCTTTAGATGAGCTCTTCCTTGGTTAACATGCAAAACTCAAATTCCAAATGTCAACTAGCTCTCATACCACTTGATCCAAAAAGATCTTTTAAATGAATATGGTTGAGTTATTATGCATGTGTTGATTAACCAATTAGGAAGCTTAATGAAAGAGGAAGAAGATATGAGAATATATCACAACGATATAAACATGTACAGAACTGAAATGAAGAAATAAACAACAGCAAACCATAACACAAATGTGATATCGCATACATCTCCAGGCCATTGTCTCAGTGGGTGAGACTTCTTTATTTATGTTCAAAGCTCAATAATTCACTACTACATATTGAAAAAATTGTGATGACTACTTGCGACGAAAATACTCTTTCCTCACAAAATTCAAGAGAAAAAGTTGAATTTTTCAATTTTGATCTAAATCCACCCCATATTCATCGGTCTATCGATGGAACCAAACTTTCATCTATTCTGTGACGATCATCAATATGGTGGACTATTGTCTCTATTTCGACGAACTTGAGTTTTCATCGCAAGCGTGATGCTCACTATTCACTGTTACACGTTTTAATACTATCCATATTGACTGTTATACATTTTGACAAAGTCTAAATTGATATAGTCAACGGTCATCACAAGAGCGATGGTATGACCGTTATAACCAACAAAGTGACCTAAAAAATGTTTCCTCATACGTCCCGTAAGAATTTTAATAGCAACAACTACAAAACATTGTAGGAAATATGGGTAGATTGATGGAGGATCAAATGAATATCGTTCCATAGTAATTAGCTATATATTCCTTATCTGTTTTTATTGTGTCAATTTTATATAAAATTATATATATGTATATATATTGTTTGAATGTTTGTTATAGTATACACTAATTTTTCTTGATTGTTTGTAATTATAAAGTTACAGTTTCCCTCTAACTTTCCATAGAATATTGCGCCAACTATTAGTAGAAATGATGTTGTACAAGATGTTGAACATCATGACCAAGCAAATGAGGATCTCATGGAAGAAGATGATTGGACAAATCAAGTTAATGATCCCATGGAAGAAGATGATGGGACAAATCAAATGATCTAATATTTGTTTTTGCAGCCGGATGAGGATGGGGACAATGCTGGTATTTATGGTGAACCTCTATTAGAAAAGGCAAATAAACGAATTTATGAAGGATCAAGAGAAAATATTCTCTCCACTACATTGCTTCTAGTGAACTTAAAGGTTATGAATAATTTTTCGAACACTTGTAAGACACATATCCTAAGGCATGTAATATGTTTCATCTCATATTATACATAAATGTTGATTTTTTTCTATTTCTTTTTAGTGTTAATTAATGTGTAAAACAAGAATTCATTTTTTACGATTAATATTCTTTACATTAACTAGTTATTTGTTATGTTGTAGATGGTTAGGTGAATTTTTGTTACCATCGTCAAATATTTTACCTCGCACATATCGAGGTTTGCATGCCATTATGAAAGAAATTGGAATGGATTATCAAACTATATATGCATTTCCTGATGACCATATTATATATTATGGAAAACATTCTTCAAAAAAAGAATGTCCGCAATGTCTAATCAGTATATATCAAACTGATCATGTAACAAAAAGTGTTCCTTGAAAGGTTCTTCGTCATATTCCCATAATTCCACGATTGCAACGATTGTTCAGGTGTGAAATCATAGCATAATTTATGGATTACCATGCACGTAACAGAAGTGGAGATGGTATTCTTCGACTGCCTGCCGATCGTTTTGCATTTAGGGAAATTGAGGAAAAATGGGCATATTTCACAAATGAACCTTGTAATGTTAGGTTTTCATTGACAATTGACAGTGTTAATCCATTTAGAGAGATTAGGTCTATTTACTCAGTGTGCCCTATTTTTGTTATCAACAATAACATTCCTCCTTGGATGTCAATAAAGAGGGAGTACATAATGTTGGCAACGATTGTTCCAAATATTTGTTTACATTAATTTTTTGAATGTAACATTTTTGTTTGTTTCAATATTTGCATAATATCTTTTGTTTATTTATTTACTTATAAATATATTACATGATATCATTCCTATAGTAATTATGTGTAATTTTAAACAATTAGGTAAGTACCAGGTTAAATATATGAATGTATATATCGAGCCTCTTATCGACGAGCTACAAAAGTTATGTCTTGGCATCCCAATGTATGACATATGTAAACCAATCGGGGAGAAGAAATTTAAATTCCGTTGAATATTTTTATGGACAATTCATGATGCCCCTGGACTAACACATTTTTGTGGTGTGTAGCATTATAATATTGCTCTCTAATACTATATAATTTTTTAATGTTATCATTGTGCATGTTTAATTTTTAAATAATCTCATCATATAATTGACATTAATCCATTTGTTGCAGGTCTTCAAACAAAGAGTAAATTTTCATGTCCAGTTTGTGGCCCTAATATGAATTATAATCATTCAAAATTTTTAGGAAAGGTGTTGTTTGATGAGTATAGGCACCTTCTCCCTAAGAACCATTGGTATCATACTACTGAAAAACATCTTTTCAATGGGAAAGAAGAGATTGGTTTAAAACCATGAAGAATGACACCTCATCTATGGAGGTTGGAATATAATAGAAATCATCAAGTTACTCAATTTATTTATGTATCATAGATCATGTAATGTTTTGAATCTTTATTTTAATCGTTGAACTTATTTTACCGTATTTGATAATTGTTTTTGTGATTTCGTTTATGCTTCATGAAGGTCGCAATCATCATGAAGGTATTAATAATGGGATTCAATGAGGAATGAATTGTTATCCCCCTCAATTCATGAGGTTTCCCTACTATGAGGAGCTAAAAATATCTCATTTGTTTGATACAATGCATATCGGGAAGAATGTGATTGAAATGTTATGGCGAATCATAGATGGTAGGAGGGACAAAGAAAAAATTGTCAAAATTTTTACTGACATTCAAGAAGCCAATCATGCAATGCAAAGTGTTATCTGATATTCAAATAGATCAGATCGAGTAGTAGACCAAAATGACCTTCCATGGTTATTAACAGAGAAACAAAGCAATGATGTAAAAGAGGTTATTCAAAGAATTAAATTTCCCATGGGTTTTTATTCAAACATAAATAATATCTTAATCAAGAAAGGTGAATTTGGTGGGGTAAAAACACATGATTGGCATACCTTCATTAAGGTAATGGGTGAAATCATGAAGGTGGGTTACACTTTTGCTTGTTTTTTGACAAAAAAAACTGTATTTTCTCAAGTTATTAAACTTCCGACATATAAAAGTTTTTTTTTTATTTAGAATTTCACTTTACAGTAAAAACAAAACTTGTGAAGAATTGTGTTAGCTTTCTAATGACTATTTTTCAAAA
>JZKD02S0211422.1:1167636-1185221 GCA_000966675.3 Picea glauca
AAAAACATCCTGTCATATAACTCAATGCATCATAATGAAAGAAAAGTTTTATCATCATATAAATCCAGATCACTTGCGAGCAAGTGTTCTCAAAGAATAAGTTTGGTATGTGCGCCAGAGCGGGATGTTACACTATATAATATTTTAATTTGTATGAATTATTCTCTTAAAATAATTTACTTCTAATGTCATGGGTTAATTACATGTTTTTAAGTTTTATGCAACGCTTTTATATCCTATGTTACATGTTGTTTAATTATTATGTTAAACCTGAAAATAGTTGTCAATATACTAAAGTACGTGGTAGACTAAAAATATCATTTAAAAACACATAATTTCATGTGCCTTCATTAATTTTTGTTTTTGTAGTTTCGATGCATGAATCTTAATAGGATGTTGCTTTCAATTATTTTCTATTTTATAGATTGGGTTTTGGGGATCAATTGAGAGTGATGTGAGGGGGAGGGGAGGGGCCATATGAGCTTCCACCTTCACATGGTTGGCCTTGTTTAGTAGAGGATAAATTATTCTTGAAACCAAGAGAAGCTCTTTCATTTTTATACCATCATGATCGTATACTATTTCATCAATATTGTTGGCATAGTATTGCATCAACGAAGTTTCGATGAACGTGTTTGTCATTTCTATAGAAGTTTTTTTGAAACCCTAATTTTCTTTCAAAGTACACAATTTGGTTGATGCAAGTTTTAAGTTTGCATCCGTCTCTCTTCATTTTTCTTTTAGGTTCTACATTAATGTATATACAATGTATCTGTGTCATAGTTGTATTGATGAAAAATCCCTCTTTTTCGTTGATTGCTTAATCAACACCATAAATATACTCTCTTACAGTACTAGATGCTGGGATGTGTGTAATGTCGAACAAATTTTACAATGAAAAAGGAAAGGAAATTGTACGGGGACTAAACATCGGCAACAGTGACCTATGAATGGGGCCAATGTTGAAATTGTTTCAAACAATTTCTGTATGCACTAAAATTTTCATGGATAGACTATTTGCATGCCTTAACAATATCAGAGGGTTTTTGGACTCAAATTTGACTCACACACCCACTTTCTTCCATCATCAATTCAGCATGTAAACCATAAACCCTAATTTTCTTTCAAAGTACACAATTTCTAGTAGATATGTTAATGATTCCAAATTTCATATTCGTATTTGACTCAAGGTCCTTCTAGCTTGCAAAGTATCAAATTTTAATTTCAAGTTGATAAACAAAATATGAAATTAATCCAAGCATCATTTGATATCATCGCAAGAGAGATGAATGTAAATAAGTTTGCAACTAATTATCTATACTATTGACGAAAAAAGTTCGTTGATAGTATAGCTAATTCATCGCAAGAATGTGTCTAATTTGAATGGTGTTACATGGTTTTCAAGGAGTGTAGGGATTATAATATGGTGTAATGTAGTGTAGTCTATATGAATAATCTCTATGCCAAACCTAAAAATGGATAGTACCATATCTTGTTCATAAGACAAATATTCTTTGTATGTTTCCTTTGTGGTGGATCAAGCCCTCAGTATGCATGATGCATGACAATGAAATGTAAAAATTTGACTATTGAATGATAGTGTTATGTCACCCATGGTGATGCAGGAGCATCGTCGACATCAAGCGATCCAGCGTGCAAGAGAAGGACAACTGGACAAGCGTCAACACGAATTTTTGAAATCATCTTGGAATTGATGCGCGAACATAAATGTGGCAATTTAATGAAGCGCACTTGTATAATGTAAATGGACCTTGAGCACTTTTATCTCGTCCTTAGTAGGTAGAAGGCATTTAAAGTAGTTAATGAAGGTAGATAGAATTTAATTCTAGATTAGACTGTTTGAGAGCGCAAGAGGGAAATGGGATATAGACACTCTCATTGTGTATTGTAACATTATTGGAGATGAAGCATTGGAGCATAGGAGAAGCAGGGAGCTATGTAAGAACACCCATGTACAGACATTTGGATTAATAGAAGAGAGTGATTCAAATTCATGGTTTGTGTTTGTTCTCTGTGTATTGATGCCGAATGATATGCTCAATGTATGTTTGCTTTCTGTTATACATTTGCTTTATATGTTGTGTATATGATTTCATGTTTAAGTTTGAAGTCTGAAAGGAAGAAGGAATGATTTTCAATTGTTTCTCTATATGAACAAGGATTCATGCAAGGAGTGCAGTCGAATTGTCCGCAAGGAGTGCGTTGACAGAGGGTTCATATAGGGTAGCTTTTGTTCTCATTCATTCAGAAGTGCAGATAGGCACAGGAGCCGTGCAAGGAGTGCGCAGGTTGAGTGAAGCTTCAGGGTTGCGAACCTGAGTAAAATATTTAGAGACTGTTGTTGCAGGTGCACGCAGAGTCGAAAGGATTCAACACTGTGAAGTGTCTGAAAGTTGCCGCAAGGAGTGCATGCAAGAGTCTTCTTTAAGACTTTGAGTTACAAGAAAGTTAAGGAAGGATAAGACCTTCGAGATTTGCTAAAGGATAACGCAGGGAAGCTGTGACTGGAATTGTGTGAGAAGTGTCGTAATTTTGCGACACAGGTGGCCGAGTTCCACGGAGGAACACTTGGTCATTCACAGAAATTGTCAAGGGAGGATGGATGGTCGGTATTCTCCGAGGAGGATTCGTGACATCCCGTGGGCCGTTAGATCTCAGGGAGCAGCAAGGAGGTTACAGCGAGACGTCGAGAGGTTCGAAGCTCAAGAGGGGTAGAGGCATAGATCCGGGCCACAAGGGCCGTCAGATCTACTCGTGGTTTTTCATATTGGGTTTTTGTGGGTTGAAGTTCCAAAAACATTGCAACGGGAATTGCAAAATCACGATATGCGATATCCTGACAACTAAGGAGACAGTGCAGGGGCTACAGGGGTCAGTCAGTGGACAGGTGGCACATCATATCGGGGTTTCGTGGTGAGAATTCCTGAAACATATGAATTAGGATTCACGATCCCACAAAGTCCAAAATGTCGATGGAGTGAAGGAGAGTTGAAAAGTCAAACTCACGCATGCGTCAGAGTTTTAGCATATCAGGACTCGGGAGTCGGAGAACTGAGTTGCTCAACATCGCGAGCGCCGAATTCATGATAGGAAAAGTCCCGATAGAGAAAAGAAAGGGTCAACGTTGACTGGTTGTCGAGTTTCGGGGATTCGAGAGTCCAACGCTCGACCACTGACATCACAAAGTCACGAAGTCTGATCTCCCAAGGGTGAAGAGGGGATCCTATGAAGAGTTTGTTGTGGGTGCATATTTCCTGATAGAGAAATAGAGGAACATCAAAGTTCTTCGGGTTGATTGAAAGGAAATATCCTGTGAGCATGCAGACCTTCCAACCTGTGGGTGTGGGGAGTGTGCATGTGGAGTCAAGTGGTATCAGATCACAGAAAGGTTCTTTGCTTTATGTAGCAAATAAGAGAGAATTCACCATGCCTCCAAGAAGAAGAGACATGCAAACACCCGATCCACCAGAGGATAGGGAAATGCCGAGAAGAAGAGGCAGGCATATGACATATCCATCTATGGACAGAGAAATGTGTGATCCATGAGCTAGAATCGAAGAGATGGAGACAACACAAAGACGCACAGTCAGTGTGGGGGATCTTAGCGATTTCGAAAGTGATGTGGAGGTTGAACATGAAGAAGAAGTTGCAGCTAAAGATGCATCAAAAGAATGTTTGATCAAAGCTATTGCCAGGATGGGTGCAAGAGAAAAGATGGGCATTCTAGTTTATGAGGGAAACTTGGATGCAGAGGAGCTTCTAGACTGGATTAGAGCTCTAGACACATACTTTGACTAGGAAGATGTCGAAGAGGACAAGAAAGTCAAGCATGCTGTCACGAGATTGAAAGGACATGCAACATTGTGGTGGGAGTAACTACAAGTTGACAGATGCTGCAAGGGCAAGAAGAAGATCAAGACCTGGGACAGAATGATCGTGAATATGAAGGTGAAATTCATCCTCAGAGACTATCAAATTACTCTATTAAGGAGGACGTAGAACCTGAAACAGAAGCTGATGACAGTGAAAGAATACACTGAAGAATTCTATAAACTAAACATTAGGGCAGGTCATCGGGAGAGCGATTATGAGAAGGTTTCCAGATACATGAATGGCCTGAGATATGATATCCAGGATGAGATGAGCATGGTAACCATCTAAACGGTGGAAGATGCTTATCAGATGGCTCTGAAATATGAAGAGAAGATGAGTCGAAAGAAGAGTCAGAGAGGCCGAGGCAGAAGTCAGCCTAGAGAAAAATTAGTTGCACAGGACAAATATTAGAAGCCCAAGGAGAACTGGAAGAAACCTCAGACTTGAATTGAGAGAGGTGGAACCTCACAGAGAGGACAACATATTGAGAAGGGAGGAGATTATGCTGACAAAAACACTTTTCCTCGTACTAGGGGTAGAGGAAGAGGAAGAGGTGGAGTAATAACATGCTTCACATGTGGAAAGAATGGGCACAAGTATTACGAGTGTCCATATAAAAATAAGGAAATTGGGGAACCTCACATCGCTGAAGCGCAGAGGTGGGATGTTGAGGCAGAAGACATTGAAGGCGGAAGATCGTTGATGATGCGAAAAGTCATTTTGACACTAGAGGAGGTGGAGAGTTCAGTCCAAAGGACCATACTTTTCATGACTTCTTGCAAGACCAAGGATAGGGTATGCAAGGTCATTGTAGATATTGGTAGCATGGATAATCTCATTTCTATGGATATGGTAGAGAAGTTGGAGCTGGAGACGACTAATCATCCAAGTCCATACAGAGTTTCGTGGCTACAGAAAGGACACCAGGTAACTATCACTAAACAATGTTTAGTTGAATTCAAGATAGGAGGATATAATGATAAGATCTTATGTGATGTCATTCCTATGTATGTTTGTCATATATTGCTAGGTAGACCATGGCAATATGACAGAAATGTGATTCATGATGGGAGAATGAACACATATACCCTAGAGAAGAATGGGAGGACACACATGTTGCTTCCAATTAAGGATAAGGAGGTAAAGTTGGAAGTAAGAAACACTGTACTTCTCATGAGTGGGAAGGAAATCCTTAATGAGGTTAAGAAGAAGGAGGATCCACAGTTCATTATGGTCAGGAAGCCTAGAATTGTGTTGACTAGCACAAGGGTAGATGATTTACCAGAGGAGGTTTAGGAACTGCTGGAAGAGTTCACTGACGTTGTAGTGGATGAATTACCTCATTCGTTGCCATTGATTAGAAGTGTGAGTCATCGCATTGATCTCATACTAGGAGCCAGTTTACCAAACAAAGCCGTGTATCGATTGACACTGCAAGAGAATGAAGAGGTTAAGAGACAAGTCCAGGATTTGTTGGATAAAGGTTTGGTCAGGGAAATCTTGAGTCCATGTGTTGTTCCAACAGTACTTAGTCCGAAGAAAGATGGAGGCTGGAGGATGTGTATTGATTCAAGGGAGATCAACAAGATAACCATCAGGTACAGATTTCCATTGCCGAGGATGGATGATCTGATGGATTTCTTGAGTGGAGCAAAGTATTTCTCGAAGATTTATTTGAAAAGCAGTTATCACCAAATCCACATGAGAGAAGGTGATGAATGGAAGACAACATTCAAAACCAATGAAGGTTTGTATGAATGGCTTGTTATGCCATTTGTCTTAACAAATGCACCAAGTACCTTCATGAGGTTGATGAACGAAGTCTTGAGGGATTTCATTAGGAAATTTGTCATTGTGTATTTGGATGACATACTGGTTTACAGTAAAACAGTGGCAGAGCATCTGAAGCATTTGGCTACAGTGATGGAGAGATTGCAGCAAGAGAAGTTGTTGATAAACATGAAGAAATCCTCATTCATGAAGACATAACTCATTTAGGATGAGTTGAGGATGGATCCAGATAAGGTGGAGGTAATAAAAAATTGGCCATCACCGAGGAACATATTTGAGGTGAGAAGTTTTCACAGATTGGCTAGTTTCTACAAGAATTTCATCAGGAATTTTAGTGGAATTAGTGCAGCAATGATGGATACAGTGAAGAAAAGACACAAATATTTTCACTGGACTGAAGAGACTGAGAAGAGATTCAATCTATTGAAGAGGAAGATCACGGAACAACCAGTTTTGGTGTTGTCGGATTTCTGGAAGACATTTCAAGTGAAATGCGATGTAAGTGGATTTGCAATAGGGGTAGTCTTGAGTCAAGAAGACAAGCCAATAGCATACTTCATCGAGAAGTTGAATGAGGTGAAAGTGAAATACTCCACTTATGATAAGGAGTTCTATGCTATTGCTCAAGCATTGAAGAAATAGAGACATTACTTGATCC
Organism: Picea glauca; assembly: GCA_000966675.3. Classification (NCBI taxonomy): domain Eukaryota; kingdom Viridiplantae; phylum Streptophyta; class Pinopsida; order Pinales; family Pinaceae; genus Picea; species Picea glauca. The sequence continues at coordinate 1,173,980 of JZKD02S0211422.1, forward strand.
CGAAAGAGTTTGTCTTATACAGTGACAATCATGCACTGCAGTTTGTGACTCAATAGGAAAAGTTGAATCAGAGACATGTCAAATGGGTTGAGTATATGCAGAATTTCACTTTTGTGATAAAACATATTTCTGGTACTGCTAACAAAGTTGTTGATGCTTTGAGCAAGAAGTGTTTTCTATTGCAAGAGTTCTGAGTCAAAACGTTGGGTTTTAATGATCTCAAGGACATGTACATTGATGATCCATATTTTAAAGAGGCATATGAAGCAGCTGGTAGTCCAGTTCTAGGAGATAGGAGCCAATGGATAGAATATATGATCTAGGAAGGATTATTGTTTAGAGGTAATCAACTGTGTATTCTAAAATGCTCCATGAGGGAGAATTTGTTGAAAGAAAAACACAGTGGAGGATTGGCAGGGCGCTTTGGTCATGACAAGACGTTCACAAAGCTGAATGAGTCATACTTTTGGCCAGGAATGTGAGTAGACGTCAAGATATTTGTAGACAGATGTAGAATTTGCCAGCATTTGAAGGGAAGGAAACAAAATGCGGGATTTTATCAACCATTGCCCATACCAAAGAGGCCGTGGGATGCAATTAGCATGGATTTTGTATTCGGGTTGCCAAGAACACAAAGAGGTGTTGATTCAATCTTTGTGGTGGTGGATAGATTTTCCAAGATGGCACACTTCATTCCATGTCAGTAAACCAGTGATGCAACTCACATTGCGAATCTGTTTTTCAAGGAGGTCATTCTACTTCATGGCTTACCGAGGAGTATAGTTTCGGATCGAGACACAAAATTCATAGGGCATTTTTGGAGGACCTTATGGAAGAAGCTCAGAACTAACTTGTCATTTATTTTGGCTTATCATCCTCAGATGGATGGAAAGACATAAGTGGTAAACAAAAGTCTGGGAGACTTGCTGAGAAGCTTGGTGACAGAACACCACAACCAGTGGGACAATATATTACCACAGGAAAAGTTTGCATATAACGACTAAGTCAATAGAAGCACAGGGTAGAGTCTATTTCAGATTGTCTATGGCATTCAGCCGAGAGGAATTTATGAACTGAGAGATTCAGAACAGACTACGACTAGGAGTGCTAGTGCAGAAGAATTCACAGAGGTGATGAAGGAACTTAACAGCCAAGTGAAGGAGCGACTGTTGAATTCAAGCCAGGAGTATAAATGCAAAGCCAATCAGCACAAGAGACAACTTCATTTCGAGGTTGGTGACTTGGTTCTGGCACATTTGAGAAAAGAAAGGTTCCCAAGAGGAACATATAATAAACTGAAGATGAAGAAAATCGGGCCATGTAGGGTCTTGAAGAAATTTGGGGCGAATTCTTATGAGATTGAATTACCCGATGGGATTAGAATTTCTTTCGGTATTCAATATATTGGATTTGTACCCATACAGAGCTGAGGAAACAGAGACTGGAGATGAGCAGCCAGTGATCCAGTGGATGAAGCAGATGCCAGTTACAGATAAGCCATAGATGGAATGCATACTGGACAAGAGAGTGAGAAAGAGGACCAGACAAAAGAAATACTTTGAGTATCTGGTCAAATGGAAGAACCATCCAGTTGAAGATGGTAGCTGGGAAAACGAAGCGGAGATACAGAAGCATGGAAAGACCATGCACAAGCTCATGGACAGGAGCCCATGAAAAGTTTCAAGCTGAGGAGTGTGATGCAGGAGCATTGTTGACATCAAGCGAGCTAGCGTGGAAGTGAAGGACAACTGGACAAGCGTCAGCATGAATTTTTGAAATCATCTTGGAATTGATGTGCAAACATAAATGTGGCAATTTAATGAAGCGCACTTGTATAATGTAAACAAACCTTGAGAACTTTTCTCTCGTCCTTAGTAGGTAGAAGGAATTTAAAGTAGTTAATGCAGGTAGATAGAATTTAATTCTAGATTAGATTGTTTGAGAGCGCAAGAGGGAAACGGGATATAGACATGCTCATTGTGTATTGTAACATTATTGGAGATGAAGCATTGGAGCATAGGAAAGAAGGGAGTTGTGTAAGAACACCCATGTACAGACATTTGGATTAATAGAAGAGAGTGATTCAAATTCATGGTTTGTGTTTGTTCTCTGTGTATTGATGTCGAATGATATGCTCAATGTATGTTTGCTTCCTGTTATACATTTTCTTTATATGTTGTGTATATGATTTCATGTTTAATTTTGAAGTCTGAAAGGAAGAAGGAGTGAGTTTCAATTGTTTCTCTATCTGAACAAGGATTCCTGCAAGGAGTGCAATCGAATTGTCCGCAAGGAGTGCGTTGACAGAGGATTCAGATAGGGTAGCTTTTGTCCTCATTCATTCATAAGAGCAGATAGGCACAGGAGCCGTGCAAGGAGTGCGCAGGCTGAGTGAAGCTTCAGGGTTGCAAACCTGAGTAAAATATTTAGAGACTGCTGCTGCAGGTGCACGCAGAGTCGAAAGGATTCAGCACTGTGAAGTGTCTGAAAGTTTCCGCAAGGACTGCATGCAAGAGTCTTCTTTAAGACTCGGAGTTACAAGAAATTTCAGGAAGGATAAGGCCTTCGAGATTTTCTAAAGGATAGTGCAAGGAAGCTGTGACTCGAAGTGTGTAAGAAGCGTCGTAAGTTTGTGACACAGGTGGCCCAATTTCGTGGAGGAACACTTGGCCATTCATAGAAATCATCAAGGGAGGAAGGACAGTCGGTATTCTCCGAGGAGGATTCGTGACATCCCATGGGCCATTAGATCTCAGGAAGGAGCAAGGAGGTTATGGCGAGACGTCGAGAGGTTCCAAGCTCAAGAGGGGTAGAGCCGTAGATCTGGGCCACAAGGGCCGTCGGATTTGCTCATGGATTTTCATATCAGGTTTTTGTGGGTTGAAGTCCTGAAAACATTGCAACGGGAATTGCAAAATCGCGATACACGATATCCCGATGGCTAAGGGGATAGTGCGTGGGCCACAGGGGTCAGTTAGTGGAAAGGTGGAACATCATATCAAGGTTTCATGGCGAGAAGTCCCGAAACATATCCATTAGGATTCATGATCCCGCGAAGTCCGAAATGTCGATGGAGTGAAGGACAGTTGAAAATTCAAACTCATGCATGCATTGGAGTTTCCGTATATCGGGACTTTGGAGTCGGAGAACCGAGTTTCTCGACATCGTGAGCGTCAAATTCACGATGGGAAAAGTCCGGATAGAGAAAAGAAAGGGTCAGCGTTGACTGGTTGTCAGGTTTCAGGGATTCGAGAGTCCAATGCTCGACCACTGACATCGCAAAGTTGCGAAGTCCGATCCCCCGAGGGTGAAGAGGGGATCCTGTGAAGAGTTTGTTGTGGGTGTAGATTTCCTGATAGGAAAATAGAGGAACATCAGAGTTCTTCGGGCCAATTGAAAGGAAAGATCCTGTGAGCATGCAGACCTTCTGACCTGCGAGTGTGGGCAGTGTGCATGTGGCGTCACATGGGTATGGAAAGAACATAAGGTTATTTGGTCCTATTTGAATCTTCTTAGAATTGAGATTGGTTACATAGTCCTTGAAAAAATACAAAATACTTATGTAGCAGATATTTGGTCTTTGTGTGGGACATTTTATGCCATTAGTATTTTTTTTACAAAAATAATGGATCTTGGGGACTGCACCATGGTCAAGGAACATGAAACCATGAACAAGGAACAAGGAAGATAAATTGTACTAGGACTAGACAGGGGCAACAATAACCTGTGAATGGGGCCAACATTGAAATTTTTTCAAACTGTTTATGTATGCACTGAAATTTGTCATGGATAGAATATTCACATGAATTAAAATATGGGAGGGTTTCTATGCTCAAATTTGACTCACACACCCACTTTCTTCCATCATCAATTCATCATGTAAACCATAAACCCTAATTTTCTTTCAAAGTACACAATTTGGTTGACGCAATTTTTAAGTTTTTGTCAGTCTTTCTTCATTTTTCTTTCAGGTTCTACATTGATGTATATACAATTTATATGTGTCACATTTTTGATGAAAAATACCTAGTTTTCATTGATTTCTTAATCAAAACCATAAAAATACTAGAGGCGGGCAAGCGTGACATGTGAATGGGGCCAACATTGAAATTTTTTCAAACTGTTTCTGTATGCATTGAAATTTGACATGGATAAACTATTCACATGCCTTAACGATATGGGAGGGTTTCTAGACTCAAATTTGACTCACAAACCCACTTTATTCCATCATCATATGATCATCATGTAAACCATAAACCCTATTTTTCATATGTTCTAGTAGATATGTTAATGATTCCAAATTTCATATTCGTATTTGACTCAAGATTGAGCTAGCTTGCAAAGTATAAAATTTTAATTTCAAGTTGATAAACAAAAGATGAAATAAATCCAACCATCATTTGATATCTTCGCAAGAGAGATGAATGTAAATAATCTTGCGATGAATTAACTATACTATCAACGAAAAAAGTTTGTTGATAGTATAGCTAATTCGTCGCAAGAATCTGTCTAATTTGAATGGTGTTACATGGTTTGCAAGGAGTAATGTAGGGATTATAATATGGTGAAATGTAGTGTATTCTATATGAAAATTATCGATGCCAAACCTCAAAATGGATAGTACCATATCTTGTTCATGAGACAAATATTCTTTGTATGTTTCCTTTGTGGTAGCTCAAGCCCTCAGTACGCATGATGCATGACAATGAAATGTAACAATTTGACTATTGAATGATAATGTTATGTCACCCATGGTTATTTAAATAACATAAGTTTCTTAGGTCCTATTTGAATATTCTTAGAATTGAGATTTGTTACATAGTCCTTGAAAAAAGACAAAAGACTTATGTAGCGGATATTTGGTCTTCTTGTGGGACATTTTATGCCATTAGTATTTTTTGTACTAAAATAATGGATCCTGGGGACTATACCATGGTCAAGGAATGAGGAAAAATTAACAAGGAAAAAGGAACAAGGAACGAGGAACACATAACAAGGAACAAGGAATAGAAATCGTACTAGGACTAGACATGGGAAACAATGACCTGTGAATGGGGCCAACATTGAAATTTTTTCAAACTGTTTATGTATGCATTGAAATTTGTCATGGATAGACTATTCACATGCCTTAACGATATGGGAGGGTTTATGGGCTCAAATTTTACTCACACACCTACTTTCTTCTATCATCAATTCATCATGTAAACCATAAACCCTAATTTTCTTTCAAAGTACACAATTTAGTTGACGCAAGTTTTAAGTTTTCATCAGTATTTCTTTATTTTTCTTTCAGGTTCTACATTAATGTATATACAATGTATATGTTTCAATTTTTTTATGAAAAATCACTCTTTTCCATTGATTTCTTAATCAACACCATAAAAATACTAGAGGCGGGCAACAGTGACATGTGAATGGGGCCAACGTTCAAATTTTTTCAAATTGTTTCTGTATGAATTGAAATTTGACATAGATAGACTATTTGCATGCCTTAAGGATATGGGAGGGTTTTTGGACTCAAATTTGACTCACACACCCACTTTCTTCCATTATCATATGATCATCATGTAAACCATAAACCCTATTTTTCATATGTTCTAGTAGATATGTTAATTATTCCAAATTTCATATTCGTATTTGACTCAAGGTCCAACTAGCTTGCAAAGAATCAAATTTTAATTTCAATTTGATAAACCAAATAAGAAATGAATCCAAGCATCATTTGATATCATCTCAAGAGAGACAAATGTAAATAATCTTGCGAAAAATTAACTATACTATCGACGAAAAATGTTCGTCGATAGTATAGCTAATTCATCGCAAGAATGTGTCTAATTTGAATCGTGTTACATGGTTTGAAAGGAGTATTGTAGGGATTCTAATATGGTGCAATGTAGTGCAGTCTATATGAAAAATATCTATGCCAAACCTCAAAATGGATTGTACCATATCTTGTTCATAAGACAAATAATCTTTGTATGTTTGCTTTATGGTGGCTCAAGCCCTTAGTACGCATGATGCATGACAATTAAATGTAACAATTTGACTATTGAATGATAGTGTTATGTCACCCATGGTAAAGGAAAGAACATAAGGTTCTTAGGTCCTATTTGAATCTTCTTAGAATTGAGATTCGTTACATAGCCATTGAAAAAAGACAAAAGACTTATGTAGCAGATATTTGGTATTTGTATTGGAAAGGATTTATGCAATTCAAAACACGAAGAAGGAAATCCCTAAGGAGAGGTTGATTGGAAATACATTATAAGATTCAATTAAATTCTTGTAGATTTTGAAGCAGTAATACTTAGAGTAATTTTGATAAACTAAGGGTCCCTTTACCTATGTCAATTCCATGTGCCATATATTGGAAATGGCACTTGTTTTATCCATTCCCCCTTGTCCATGTCATCCATGCCATATCACAGCATTTCACTAGTTCACCTATCCTATCACTTTACATTGTTGACATCATCATGTTGGCATGGCGCAAAATAGTATTCTTTATGGAGAAAAAATGTACTTAGATGAAAGCAAAAAATAAAGACATGACACAACTAATGAATCTTGTGCAATTTATCAAGTTCTTATTTTTTTATGTTATTGCATGCCCTTGTAGTACTAGATGCAGGGACATGTGTCTTGAACACATTTTAAAAGAATGGGGCTTAGAGGTCGTGAATATGTCTTTGAATGATGTTACATGGTTTGCAAGGAGTGTAGGGCTTATATGGTGCAATGTAGTGTAGTCTATAAGAACAATCTCTATGCCAACCCTCAAAATGGATAGTACCATATCTTGTTCATAAGACAAATATTATTCGTATGTTTCCTTTGTGGTGGCTCAAGCCCTCATACATGATGCATGACAATGAAATGTGGCAATTTGACTATCGAATGATAGTGCTATCTCACATGCAAATTTTGAACTGACTTATAAGCTAGCAAATGAACTTTGACAAGCCCTTATGTCCCAAGAATCATTTGATTGGTAGGATCTTGATATATTTCAAGAATCTTATCTCTGCAAGGAATGTTTCTCTAGGGGGAAGATATGACACACATAGAATGAATGAGTAGTTAATTGAGTAAGTTATTGTAGGTAAATTGTAATGATGAGACCCATAACACTACAACCCATATCTAACAAAGACTAGTTAGTAGTCCCCAATGTTAATAATTCACAACACATGGGATGAGTAACCACACATTCTATCATATATTTCACTTCCATTTTAGGGGGCTCACCACACCTAATGGTGTCCTTCTAGTTTATTGTTATTCTTATGAAAAATGATTTAACCTACCTAACCCATAACCAACCTAACCTACTTCATTAACTCACATAAGGTACTTACTCCAATAACTTACACAATGTACCCCTTTGACCCACAACCTACATAACTGACCATTGACCTACTTAATAGACATACCTACCCCACCTAATCCACAAACCTATCCCACCTAATCCACAAACCTATCCCACCTAACCCACATAACCCTCTAAACCAACCTACCTAATCCACATAAAAAAATTAAAGGGCTTTAACAATTTGAACATTTCAACTCACCGAAAAGGGGGAAGATATGGCACACATAAAATGAATGAATAGTTAATTGAGAAATTTATTGTAGTTAAATTGTAATGATGATATCCATAACACTACAACCCATATCTAACAAAGACTAGTTAGACGTCCCCAACATTAATAATTCACAACACATGGGATGAGTAACTGCAGATTCTATCATATATTTCACTTCCATTTTAGGGGGTTCATCACACCTAATGGTGTCCTTCTAGTTTATTGTTTTTCTTATTAAAAATGACTTAACCTACCTAACCCATCAACCAACCTAACCTACTCCTAACCTGCAAAATGTACCCCTTTGACCCACAACCTACATAACCAGACACTGACCTAATTAATAGACATACCTACCCCACCTAATCCACAAACCTATCCCACCTAATCCACAAACCTATCCCAACTAATCCACAAACCTATCCCACCTAACCCACTTAACCCTCTAAACAAACCTACCTAATCCACATAAAAAAATTAAAGGGCTTTAACAATTTGAACATTTCAACTCACCGAAAAGGGGAAAGATATGGCACACATAACATGGATGAATAGTTAATTGAGAAAGTTCTTGTTGTTAAATTGTAATGATGAGATCCATAAAACTACAACCCATATCTAACAAAGAATAGTTAGCAGTCCCCAATGTTAATTATTCACAACACATGGGACAAGTAACTGCACATTCTATCATATATTTCACTTCCATTTTAGGGGGTTCATCACACCCAATGGTGTCCTGCTAGTTTATTGTTTTTCTTATTAAAAATGACTTAACCTACCTAACCCATCAACCAACCTAACCTAATCCATTAACCCACATAAGGTACTTACCAAAAAATGCATTTAAAAATACCAAAAAATAAAATAAAAAGGGAATTAAATTGTCACAAGAGGTGAATCAAATGATGGCACAAAGGAACTATTACAATTCCCACTCAAATTTAATGCATAAGAAAAAAATGAGTTTTCCCTCCAATGGATGTACCGCTATAAGTACAACATGTTAGTTAGAAGAGACTTGTCCTCACATTCCTTTTTTTCTTATTTCCTAAGGATAGGAAACTAGGTTCTTCACACATCTCCTTTCAAAGAAGGCTTGTCCTCAAGCCACTTTATGGGAAACCAAGCTCTTTAGATGTCCCTACTCAAAGAAAGCTTATCCTTAAGCCACCTAAGACCCATCTTTGTAGTTTTCCAATATTGTGTTCCAACAATGCCTCAAAAACCCTTCACAAGATGTTGGGAGTAAATACGACATTATAGTAAAGCATTGAAAGGCCTTACTAAAGCATTAATATTTTTTTTTTAAAATCTTTAAACATATCTATTATGTGATGAAGATGAAAATTGGTGTCCTTCGAATTGTTAAACCTGTGGGTTATGGGTCCATATAATGGACTGTAACAGTCCTTACAGAAACCTCAAATTCATTCAACAGTACCTTGGTGTCATTGTCAATCTCATTTGTGCAAATCCACGCTCCCCAGGTGTCAATCCTTTACTAATATGTTCCATAACTTCAAACCTAGGTCTAACTTTCTGAATGACCACATGTTATGACTGCACGCTAATCCAAAAGGTTCTTAACTATCCATCATAGGTTTATTTTGATGATGGATGATCCACATCATTTCGGGGGGGTTGGATCTCGACTCAAATCTCGAGACTGGGGACCCCTGGAATCCACCTTATACTGATGCATGGATTTCTAATCCCGCACATGCTCTTATTTCAGGAGATTGACTTATGTTAATTCCCTCGTCGTTTTTCATGAAAAAAGGCTATATCATCATTGATCCATTCTGTGATCGATAGTCGATCATTCACCGTACTAGAATATGATTATTTCAAAGTATCTCCAATTTTCAACTCTGATAGATGGCCTATGTCTCACACTTATATCCAAACACAATTACGTACACAATCATGCATGAAATAGAATGCACCATAATACATCATTACAAAAATTCATTATCTATTCGAGATCAAACTACATTGTGGCCTCGACGGTATCGATCGCCTCTCGGCTAATCTATACGCTCACCCTGGTATTACATTATTCAGGGGCCTCCCCAAAAACACCCGAAGGTTCATAATTTATAACAATTAAAACGTAATAAGGATCGGATCACTGAAAGGATCTGATCTAACTCCCAAACATCGCTCACAATCAATTAAAATATTCTTAGCATAGAAGTTACAAAAACAAATTCAATCAATTGTAGAGGAAATCATATCCTCAAGTCCACATCCGGCTCTAGAAGGTTCAAATTTCAAATTTTAACTTAAGGGGGGTTGATGCTCCTGCATCAAACTCCTAGGGTACAAAAATCTTCATGATCTCCTGATCATGTGTTGTCATTGTTGCATATCATTCATATACTTTATCTTCATGTATCACTGATCTTGTCCTTATGATCAATAGTGATGTAACATCCCCAAAAATAAATTATTTTGAATTTGAAATTTCTTAGGAAATTTATTATGTTTTTGGTAAATTTGAAATTGGATTTTTTTTCCATTTATGGAAATTACGAATTTCGAATTTGATTAATTGTAATTAATGATTATGACTATTTGGGAGAGACCTGATTTGACCCAACTAACTACTTGACTGTGACACTTGTATGAAACAAAATATTTTATAATTATTGCAAGAGGACAAATGGAACAAGCATGTTGAAATCAGTTGACCATGACTCCATGAGTGGGGAACATGTTGGAACTACCTCAGGGATGATTGTTACAAGTGGAAAATCAGGAATTTGGCCATTGGCAGCCCCTAAAAATCAGGGATTTGGAAAGATGTGAAAATTCCCAATGGGGAAAAAGACCTAGGCATTTTGTTTTGATAAATAACATATGTGAGGAGTCAGGATGTTGCTTAGTATGCAGAGAATTTTCACGGATATCTTGTTGTTATGAACACTAATTACTGAGTGTGAGGCAAGAGAATATTACTCAAGCTGAAGAGAAATTGCTGAGGAGGAGTTCTGAGTTAGCCCTCATGGATTCATGGTCAGGCTAGGGGGTGAACTGGACAAGTGATTTGGTTGTCCTGTTCTCAGGTTGGGAGGAACGTGGTTGTTCCCTTTGTCTCCCAGTGAACGGATTCATATATGTTATATTTTCCATCTATGTTTGAATTATTAAATCACTGGTGTAGAGAATATATTAATTCTGAATTGATATAATACCGTTTACTATTGGATTAAATTATGAACGAATTCTATAATTTCCTTTTTATTTGTTATGATAGTTGAAAGATTTCACATGGTTAAATTCTGGAGGAAGTCATTTTTGTAAAGTAGATTACTACTATACGAAGGTAACTGTAGGATAAATTACCAGTGCATCGAAATTTCTTATGCAAAACTATCTATGTATAAATGAATTTGAAACAAAGTTTATATATGGGTGTATTTATATTTATGCAAGTAAATATCAGGGTCATAATTACTTATTCGAGACCTCCATTTCTGCATAGAATTGAATTAAAACTAGTGCGAAATACTATTTATTTCACGATATAATTATATTCATATAAAATATACATGTCTATTTACTGTTGGGGATTTGCATAGACATTACAGAAGAAAACTGAGATTGAATTCCTACAATAGAAAGTATATATATATATATATATATATATA
>JZKD02S0211422.1:1185344-1196353 GCA_000966675.3 Picea glauca
AGAGAGATCTATTCCTTTACTATGTAAATGATGCACTATTCTGACAGACATGTAAATACAACTATATAAATGAAATTTTCGATGTAGGAGACCAATAAATTTCTCCCGAAATAGAGAAGCTGGAATCTATAATGCATTCATAGAATATGATATGAGTTGAGTTTTCCTAGCCATAGTAACAACAACGATTCATTTCTTTTTCACTATAAATCGAATACAATAAAATAAAGGAGTACCAATAACTCTATTGACATAGCTAAATTCTGGTAAACACATTATCATCAGAACAGTCAAATTGAATAAACGTAAGTCGAGATTCCTTGGATTCAATATTTCATTTTTTTTAACAGTAATTGGTGCTCGACAATCAAGAGACAAACTCGCTATGATTCAACATATCATTCTGAGTACATACAAGAGGGACTATAACTCAATATCAAAGAAATTTATTACATATTTTGACCAGACTTAAAATCAAACATGGATCCAATACTTATGCAGGTATTGGTGACCTTCCAACAATGGGAACAACACCACAAGAGGGGTTTACGCTTCAACCAAACATTTCTGAGGGAAAAACAAAACTAATTGAAATGAAAAAATGGGATGGGACCACAACCTCCATTTCCTAGAACCTGTAGAGTTAAGACTGAGAGATGATGGGCTTGGAACTCGAATACCTTTTGTGTCGAAGGTGGGGGTGGGTATCTAGAACTTGCGTAGACTGAAGCTCTGCAAAAATGTACCCAATAATTATCAATAATTTATATGAAAGAAAGGTAATGGAAACATCAACAGGATTGATAATTGTTAACAAACCAAATATTCTAGAGAGACACTCATCTTTTGGCATGTAGGTTCGTATTTATTTTTCTGTCGCTTGTTGGCTAGATGAACATCTAGGCCAAGGGAGAATGGTGCAGTAACACCCTGATGGGTATCCTCACATCAATAGGGCCCATCATTAGTGAATTACACCCAATCTTTAAACAAACAAAGCTAACAAAGAGGAAACATTTATACATCAGTAAAAGATTTTAAATAAAATGAAATAGTCGATAGTATTAGTCATCCTTAACATGCTGATGTTGTAAGTCATTTTGTGCGAAGACATACTATAAACCTTTCACATTGAACCAAGAACCAAATTGCAGAAAGTAATGATAAATCAACAGTCAATATAGATAGTTACATAACCAGACCCCGAGAGGTCGCATTGCAACATGCAGTGTTGTCAACACACAAACAATATTGTTTGAATATCATTCGGTGGAAGAAAAACATTATTTTCAAAATCAAGCACAGAGCTATTGACTCAAGTGTCACATACTGTAAGGCAGTTCCCTAGGAACTGTTCGAGAACACAATAGACAGTTTTTGTTATTATACCAAACAAGAATACTTTAGTCGTTAAATAAAAACTTTCCTTTGTAAGGACTAGTTAAGAGTTTGAGTAAAAGTACCTACGGGTGGACTCACCCTTCATGAAAATAAAGAACAAGAAACAATATAAGGTGCTACACACAGAGTATACAGTCAATCTAACAAACCTCGTAAGCACTCATCACCAGAACTCAACATGCCACAACAGGGTAGGAGCGCAAAAGAATAACGATTTTAGGACATAATGAAAGCCTAAGTTACTTTTAACTAGGGGGATAAACTGGCAAATCCTCTAAAATTGGGACAAGGAAATGGGGTGTCGAGACCTTTGGGAAACAAAGATTGAAATAAATGAATAACGCAAAATTGTTTCAGAACATGAATAAACCCAAAGGATTTCAAGAATTAGTGCTGAGGGGAGGATGTAAATAAATGCTATAACAAGAACTATAGAATGAAATGACTTTCACCATAACGAATCTCATAAGACTCCTCTCTTCTATTTTAAAACACGATGTCCTCTTAACAACTTACCAGGGAGACAAACATTATCGACTAGTTCACTGAGCAACGACCTCTCGAACGTTAGTTTCCCCCACATCGATGGAAAAACATGCATAAACGTTTTCGGAGAGTTCACAATGACGAGGAAAAAACTCATCGAACCCTAAGGGGAGGGTGAGCTATGTAGAGTATATGCCGAAAGTATGGGGTTGGTCGAGCCATGTGCTAGGGAAAATTCGGCATGACGAGATTAAAGGAAGGTCAAGTGGAAGGTCCATCATAACTTGCGCATATAGAACATCCTTTAATCACAGGAGCGGGGTTTTAACTATCTCTTACAAGTACATCTCCTACCCTTAACAACCGAAAATGTGAAATTAATGGCAGTCACTTCATGAAGAGACTAGTCGAGACTAGTTAGGTGCTAACTGCTTCATCTCAGTTAGACTACCGTCATTGATTTTTTTTGTTGAGATAAAACTGAGTTAAGACTTATTTGAACACGGTTTTTGCGTGGGTTTTTCCTTACCTAAACCCTTTTAAGCATAGTGTCTAGAAGAACTTTAACCATGAAGGAATTCACAGGGAAAGTTCATTTAACGACTAAGACATTTTCAAAGGATGTTACGAACTCATAATATGCCATGTATATTCTATCTAGGGTATATCTCCCGACAACTTTTCCTTTGGCAGATGTTATCATTTTAAGACCAAATGGTATAGCCTTGCACGAAAGCATAAGAACTCACATTTTAAAAGAGAATTTAGGACTACAAGTCCTATATATACATAAACTATTATATAGGTAGATATATCTTAAATATGTGTTGAAGAAAAGTGACAAAAAATTTTAGAGAGTTACTCTTATTAAGTTTTAATTTAGTCTGGGGTAGGTTTTTCATCGTGTGGTAGATGGAATATAGATCTATGATCAGAATGAACATTACCATCCCTTCGCTAGGAATTTATCAAACTAAAATGGAGATTACTGTCCCATAGAAAAAAACAATTATGTCAAAATTTGAGGTACATTACATATGGTATCAGAGAAAAGGTTACAACACTTGGGCCTTGAACAGGGCCATCTTATTTACTTAGCACATATTTATTTTTATGTAAAACTAATAAAACCTTTACAGTTACAAACATAAAACCCTTTTCTATTTTGTGTTAATCATGGTAGCCCAGGATGATGCAAAAATCAGACTTGATGGGAATCCTGAACAAAGACCTCCTGAAGACCCAAGACAGAATAGTGATGAAATATCACCTACTGAAGTTCTGGAAATGATGAGGAATCTCATTGTTGAGATGTAGGTTTTCAAAGCAGACAATGAGAAATTGAAAAAAGAACATCAAGGACAGAAGGAAATAAACGAAGTCTTGCTGCGAAGTATAGTGACAAAGAAATCTCCAAAGGATGACAACCAGGAAGAAGAGGTCAGTAAAAGGGCCTCCAAGAATTATGGTGCTGAAGTAGAAAGAGGGGACAACTCATCTGAAGGTACACCTTCAGTTGAAGATAAAACAAAAATAGACAGAAAAAGAAGATAGGTAGACCACCTTGAAGGAGAATTTAAGAAAATCAAACCGGCTACCTTTGATGGGGAGTCCAAAACAGGGGAAGAAGCTGAAGCATGGTTACTAGACATCAAAAAGTATTTCCAGATATACAACTATTCCAGCAATATGAAAGTTAGAATAGCCATCTACAATCTGAAAGGAAAAGCCATCATTTGGTGGCAAGACCTGAAATTGGCCAAGGGCCTAAAGGAGAAACAGATGGAATGGTTTGACTTTAAAAAATACTTTAAGAAACAATACCTATCTGAAAGCTACTATGAAAGAAAAACAAAATAATTTTATGAGTTACGACTTGGACAAATGTCTATAAAAGACCTGATAAATAAATTCCTGGAATTACTAAGGTTTGTACCTTATATCCGAGAGAATAAAGTGAAAATACAGTGGTTCCTAAGATATCTACCACAGTCCTACAAGGACATAATTGAATTTGATAATCCGAAGTCCTTGAGTGAAGTATTCAGGAAAGCTCGAATGTGTTACGACCAATACAAACAATAAAAAGAATTTCCCAAAGCTTGGAAGGATAAGAAACAAGACCGAATGCACCAAAGGAAGAAGGGATACCAACCAACTCCTTATTGAAACACAACAAAAATCTTTCCCATAAAATATTTTCAGCCCAACAATCCAAATATGCAAGGTAGCGGTAAACCGGTAAATCTAGGAACAAAGAAGTTTGGGGACAGTCCCCATGAACCATTAAAGTGTTGGGAATGTGGAGAACCTCATCTAAGGAGGAACTGTCCACGTTTAAATTCAACAAACATAATTGTTGTTCATAATTTGCAGGAAGCCTCGATGGTGGGGGATGTGGGTAGAAGCTTTCATTGAATCAATGCAGTCGTAGATGGTTGGCAAGCTGACCACCAGTTCCATATGGTGGAAATTGAAGGCAAAATCAATAACACTCGAATTTTCGTTTTAATTGATCCTGGAGATACACTAATTTATATCACTCCTGGTGTAGTAGAGTCAAATAAACTTAAGAAAATGAGACATGCAAAATCATGGCTAGTACAACTAGCAACATGAACTAAAAAGAAAGTGGTTGACTTTATTTTTGATTATGAGTTCAATTTAGATGGTCAAAACATAAGAACAAATATGAACATTCTACCACTAGGATCTTACGATGTGATTATCAGAATGGATTTGTTAGAAAAGCACAAAGAAATACTAGATTGCTATGAAAATACACTTAAGTATAAAGATGAAAATGACACTACTAGTACAGTCCAAGGTATACAAAAACCAATATCAGTTAGACAAGTTTCAGTAATACAATTCAAGAAATGCATGAGAAAGCGGTGTCAAGTTTATGCCATCCAAGTAACAAACTTGTTAGAAAAAGAAGATAAACCCAACTTGGAAGACTTTGTTGTTCTACGTGAATTCATAGACGTTTTTGTTGATGAGATAGTTGAACTACCCCCTAGAAGGGAAATAGACTTTTCTATAGACCTACTACTTGGTTCAACCCCTATCTTTAAAGCACCTTACCAAATGAGTTTTTCAGAATTGAAAGAACTGAAAATTTAGCTATAGGAATTGTTGGACAAAGAGTATATGAGACCGAGTGTTTCACCATGGGGAGCACCAATCCTCTTTGTGAAAAAGAAAGATGATACTCTAAGACTGTGTATCAATTATAGAAAATTGAGCAAAGTGAGTATTAAGAATAGGTACCCCTTACCTAGGATAAATGATATGTTCGATCATGTAGGTGGGGAAAAGATCTTTTTGAAGTTGGATTTACCATCTGATTATCACCAAGTTAGGATAAAATATGAGAACATAATAAAAACAACTTTTTGAACAAGATATGGACATTACGAATTTGTAGTTATACCTTTCGGACTCACCAATGCACCAGTCACGTTTATGTGTTTAATGAACAGTATCTTCAGTCAATATTTGGACACGTTCGTATTGGTATTTATTGTCGACATTCTGGTATATTCTAAAACAGAAGAAGAACATGAAGAACACTTAAGAATAGTTCTTCAAACTTTAAGGAAATGCAAACTGTATGCTAAATTTGATAAGTGTGATTTTTATCAGGAAAAGATACAATACCTAGGACATGTAATATATGCATAAGGTATTGCAGTTGACCCTGAGAAAATGAGGGACATTATGGAATGTCTGGTACCAAAGGATGTAGCGGACATTTGGTCATTCATTGGAATCACCAGATATTATCGCATATTTATAGAGGGATTTTCCAAAATTTCTTACCCTATCACATCGCTGCAAAAGAAAGGGACCAAGTTTGACTAGTCACAGAAATGTCAAGACAATTTTAATAAGTTAAAGGGAATGTTAACAACCACACCCATTTTAAAGGTAGCATATCTGAACAAAGACTTCACCATCTATGTAGATACGAGTAAAGAAGGATTAGGTGGTGTCCTAACCTAGGAAGGGAATGTTATTTGTTATGAGTCTCAAAAACTAAAGGAACACGAGAGAAAATACATCACTCATGATTTAGAATTGGCAGTTGTAATACACGCCTTAAAAATGTGGCGACACTACATAATGGGTAGAAAGTTTCTATTATTGACTGACAATAGCAGTGTGAAATTTATGTTTAGTCAACCAGACCTTAATGCAAGGCAAGCAAGGTGGCTAGCCTTCCTGAGAGAATTTGACTTTGAGGTAAGACATATAAAAGGTAAATAAAATAAGGTAGTTGATGCTTCAAGAAAAATATTTCATGGGTTATTTCAAATAAATGTTAGCAGGGAAGAAAGCAATCTTGAACAGAGGATAAAGACTGCAGGTAATAATGAAAAAAGGTACACTCAAACAGTGGCAGAATTACAGAACACTACAGGGAATTTAGACAAATCAGAGCTGAGTATTGATAAAAATGGTCTACTATGATTTAAAAATAGAATATACATACCATATTTGGCAGAATTAAAGTTAACAATTCTGGATGAAGTGCATAAGAAACCATATTCTGGTCATCCAAGATACCAGAAAACGATAACAACACTTAGAAAATTGTTTCATTGGCCTAATATGAAGGGCAAAACAAAAGAATACTTAGCTAAGTGTCAAGATTTTCAGCAGGTAAAAGCTGAACACCAGCATCCAATCAGCCTATTACATCCCTTACCAGTACCGGAATGGAAATGGGAGACTATATCATTGGACTTTATTACAGGTTTGCCTAAAAATCAGAAACAAAATGATTCTATTATGGTGGTAATCGATAAACTCGGTAACTCTGCACACTTTAATCCTGTAAAGTCTACTTTTAAAGATATTAAGATCGCTGAAATATTCATGAAATAAATTTTTAGACTGCATGGTATTCCTAAAATGGTGATTTGGGATAGAGACGTAAAATTTGCATCTTCTTTTTGGAAAGAATTGTTTGCAGGGCTAAATACTAATTTGAATTTCAGCATGAGTTATCATCCAGAGATGGATGGACAGACTGAACGAACAAACCAAATCATAGAAGATATGCTCTGCATATATGTAAGAACAAAGCGAAGCAAATGGGAAGACTACCTGCACTTGGTAGAATTTGCATATAACAATGGGTATCAAACTTCTGCTAAATTGAGTCCCTTCAAGGTACTGTATGACATAAAGTGTACAACCCCAATTAGCTAGGATAACCCGGTTGATAGAATCATGGTTGGACCAGAGATGCTCCAAGAAATGGAGAGTACAGTAAGAAAGGTACATCATAACTTAAAAGAGGCACAGGACAAACATAAAAGTTATGCGGACCAGAAAAGAAGATACTTGGAGTTCCAAGTGGGAAACCATGTTTCCCTAAAAGTCAAAGCCTAGAAGAGTTCACTAAAGCTAGGGAATTGTGCCAATTTGGTACCCAGGATTTGTGGGCCCTTCAAGATACAAGCTCGAATTGGACCCATAGCATACCAACCTGCACTTCTAGCCAATCTAAAAATTCATAATGTATTTCATGTTTCTTTGTTAAAGAATTATGTTCATGACCATACTCATATGATTGATTAGAACTTGGTGCAGGTGGAACCCAAAGGAGAGTTCCATGCGTAACCCCTGCGTATTCTGGACTGGAGAGAAATAGCACTTCAGAACAGAGTCTTCGCTCGGGTAAAGGTGCAATGGAAGCACTTTAGCCCAGATTAGGCCACTTGGGAGTTGGAGGGAGATTTACGGAAATCTCATCCAATCCTGTTCCAAGAAAGGAATGAACACTGAGGACAATGTTTTATTGAAGGGGGAAAGGATGTAACATCCACAAAAATAAATTATTTTGAATTTGAAATTTCTTAGGAAATTTATTCTGTTTTTGGTAAATTTGAAATTGGAATTTTTTTTCCATTTATGGCAATTACGAATTTTGAATTAGATTAATTGTAATTAATGATTATGACTGTTGGGGATAGACCTTATTTGACCCAACTAACCACTTAACTGTGACACTTGTATGAAACAAAATATTTTATAATTATTGCAGGAGGACAAATGGAACAACCATGTTGAAATCAGCTGACCATGACTCCATGAGTGGGGAACATGTTGGAACTACCTCAGGGATGATTGTTACAAGTGGAAAATCAGGAATTTGGCCATTGGCAACCCCTGAAAATCAGGGATTTTGAAATCTTTGAAAATTCACAAGGGGGAAAAAGACCTAGGCATTTTGTTTTGATAAATAACATATGTGAGGAGGCAGGATGTTGTCTAGTATGCAGAGAAATTTCATGGATATCTTGTTGTTATGAAGACTAATTGCTGAGTGTGAGGCAAGAGAATATTACTGACGCTGAAGGGAAATTATTGAGGAGGATTTCTGACTTAGCCCTCATGGATTCATGGTCAAACTAGGGGGTGAACTGGACAAGGGATTTGGCTGTCCTTTTCTCAGGTTGGGAGGAATGTGGTTGTTCCCTTTGTTTCCTGGCGAATGGATTCAGATATGTTATCTTTTCCATATATGTTTGAATGATTAAATCACTCGTGTAGTGCATCTATTAATTCTAAATTGATATAATACCCTTTACTCTTGGATTAAATTATGAACTAATGCCATAATTTTCTTTTTATTTGTTATGATAGTTGAAATATTTTGCATGGTTAAATTCTGGAGGAAATCATTTCTGTAAACTATATTACTACTATACGAAGGTAACTGTAGGATAAATTACCAGTGAATCAAAATTTCTTATGTAGAACTATCTATGTATAAATGAATTTGAAACTAAGTTTATATATGGGTGTATTTATATTTCTGCAAGTAAATCTTTGGGTCATAATTACTTATTCGAGACCTCCATTTCCGCATAGAATTGAATTAAAAATAGTGCGAAACACTATTTATTTTACGATATAATTATATTCATATAAAAGATACATGTTTATTTACTATTGGCGATCTACGTAGACATTACAGAAGAAAACTGAGGTTGAATTCCTACAATAAAAAGTATATATATATATATATATATATATAGATTTGTTCCTATACTATGTAAATGATAAAATATTACGACAAACATATAAATACAACTCTATAAATGAAATGTTGGATGTAGGAGACCAGTAAATTTCTCCCGAAATAGAGAAGCTAGAATCTCTAATGCATTCATAGAATATGATACAAGTTGAGTTTTCTTAGCCATAGAAACAACAATGATTCATTTCTTTTTCACTATAAATCGAATAAAATAAAATAAAGGATTACCAATAACTCTATTGACATAGCTAAATTATGGTAAACAAATTAGCATCAGAAAATTCAATTTGAAAAACGTAAGTTGAGGTGCCTTGGCTTCAATATTTCATGTTTTTTAACAATAATTGGTGCTCAGCAATCAAGAGACAAACTTGCTATGATTCAACATATCATTCCGAGTACATACGAGAGGGACTGTAACTCAATATCAAAGAAACTTATTACATCGTTTGACGAGACTTAAAATCAAACGCGTATCCAATACTTATGCAAGTATTGGTGACCTTCCAGCAATGGGAACAACACTACAAGAGGGGATTACACTTCAACCAAACATTACTGAGGGAAAAACAAAACTAATTGAAATGAAAAAACTGGATGGGACCACGACCTCCATTTCCTAGAACCTGTAGAGTTAAGACTGAGAGATGATGGGCTCCCAAATACCTTTTGTGTTGAAGGAAGGGGTAGGTATACAAAACTTGCATAGACTGAAGCTCTGCAAAAATGTACCCAGTATTTATCAGTAATTTATATGAAATTAAGGTAATGGAAACATCAACAGGATTGATAATTGTTAACAAACTGAGGATTCCAGAGAGACACTCATCTTTTGGCATGCAGGCTCGTATTTATTTTCCTATCGCTTGCTGGTTGGATGAATGTCTAGGCCAAGGGAGAATGGTGTATTAATACCTTTATGGGTACCCTCGCATCAACATGGCCCATCATTAGTGAATTACACCAATATTTAAACAAACAAAGCTAACAAAGAGGAAACATTTATAGATCAATCAAAGATATTAATTAAAATGAAATAGTTGACAATACTAATCATCTTTAATATACTGATGCTATAAGTCATGTTGTAAGAAGACATACTATAAACCTTTCGCACTGAACCGAGAACCAAATTGCAGAAAGTAATGATAAATCAACAGTCAATACAGAGAGTTACATAACCAGACCTTGAGAGGTCGCATTGCGACATGCAGTGTCATTAACACATAAACAATATTGTTCGAATATCATTCAGCGGAAGAAAAACATTCTTTTCAAAATTAAACACAAAGCTATCGACTCAAGTTTCACATACTATAAGGTAGTTCCCTAGGAACCGTTCAAGAAAAAAACAGACAGTTTTTTTTATTATACCAAACAAGAATACTTTAGTCATTAAATGAAAACTTTCCTTTGTAAGGACCAGTTAAGAGTTTGAGTAAAAGCACCTACGGGTAGACTCACCCTTCGTGAAAAGAAAGAATAAGAAACAATATAAGGTGATACACATATAGTATACATGCAATCTAACAAACCTTGTAAGTACTCATCACTAGACCGTGACGTGCCACAACAGTGTAGGAGCGTGAAAGAATAATGATTTTAGGACATAATGAAACCCTGAGTTACTTTTAACTAGGTGGCTAAACTCGGAAATCCTCTGAAATTGGGACGAGGAGATGGGGTGCCGAGACATTTGGGAAACCGAGACGAAAATAAACAAATAACCCAAAATTATTTCAGAACAGGAATAAACCTAAAGGATTTCATGTGTTAGCACTGAGGGGAGGATGTAAATAAATGTTAAGAACCAAACATCAATATAGCATAGAAAAACCTCAGGAAAAGTACGCAATGCCTTGAAAAAGAGATAATTTCATATAATAAGCCTCTTCGAGGGGGCAACCTCCTTTTACCCCACTTAAATGTTCAAGTATAAGATGATTCAAGATGAAAATGTCTCCTTGGTATATATAGGAGACTAGGAGGTATAATTACAACTAATGGCCTAAAGCCGACATAAATAAAATAACATTACTAATCTAAATTACAACTAATGGCCTAA
>JZKD02S0211422.1:1200562-1222116 GCA_000966675.3 Picea glauca
GATGATTCAAAATGAAAATGTCTCCTTGGTATATATAGGAGACTAGGAGGTATAATTACAACTAATGGCCTAAAGCCAAGATAAATAAAATAACATTACTAATCTAAATTACAACTAATGGCCTAAAGCGTACATAAATAAAATAACATTACTAATCTAATATGCCCCAATTAAGTGGTAATGAGCCAATATTAGGGTTTAACAATAAATGTTATAACAAGAACTACAGAATGAAATGACTTTCACCGTAACGAATCTCAAAAGACCCTTCTCTTCTGTTTAAAAACACGATGGCCTCTTAAAAACTTATCAGGGAGATAGACATTATTGATTGGTTCCCTGAGCAACAACCTCCTAAATGTTATTTTCCCCCATAGCAAAGGAACAACACACATAACCATTTTTGCAGTGTTCAAATTGATGAGGAAAAAACTTGCCTAACCCTAAGGGGAGGGTGAGCTATGAAGAGTAAATGTTGAAAGTACGGTGTTGGTCGAGCCATGTTCTAGGGAAGATTTGGCATGATGAGATTAGAGGAAAGTCAGGTGGAAGGGCCATCATAACTTGCGCATACAGGACATCCTTTAATCATAGGAGCGGGGTCTTAACTTTCTCTGACAAGTATATCTCCTACCCTTAACAACCAAAAATGTGAAATTAATGATAGTCACTTCGTGAAGTGAGGAGTTGAGACTAGTTAGGTGCTAACTACCTTGTCTCAGTTAGACTACCATCATTGATTTTTTTTGTTGAGATAAAATTGAGTTAAGACTTAGTTAAACAAGTTTTGGTTTGTCCTTACCTAAACCCTTTTAAGCATAGTGACTAGAAGAACTTTAACCACGAAGGAATTCACAAGGAAAGTTTGTTTAATGACTCATACCTTTTCAAAGGATGTTACCAACTCATAATATGCCATGTATATTCTATCTAGGGTATAACTCCTGACGACTTTTCCTTTGGTAGATGTTATCATTTTAAGACGAAATGGTACATCCTTGCTCGCAAGCATAATAACTCATATGTTAAAAGAGAATTTAGGACTACAAGTCCTATATATACATAAACTATTATATAGGTAGATATATCTTAAATATGTGTTGAAGAAAAGTGACATAACTTTTAGAGAGTTACTCTTATTAAGTTTTAATTTAGTCTAGGGTAGGTTTGTTATAATGTGGTAGATGGAATATAGATCTATGATCAGAATGAACATTACCACCCCTTCGCTAGGAATTTATTAAACTAAAATGGAGATTAGTGTCCCATAGAAAAAAAAAATTATGTCAAAATTTGAGGTACATTACAAGTGAGTTGTAACGAAGCCTCCGCTTTCATAATCATCATCATCGTTGTCATCATCATCATCATTTTCATCACCATCGTCATTTTCATTGTTGTCATAGTCATCATCATCACCGTCATCCTTGTCATCATCATCATTGTGGTCGTCATCGTCATTGTTATCACCGTAATCAATGTTGTCATTGTCCTCCTCATCCTCCACATCATGATTGTCATCATCATCATCATCATCATATTATATGGGTCAAGTTATATAGGGATTATGAGATAGGGGTTATGTGAATCAAGGGAGTCATAAATCTATGGTAAAATCATTTTATAATACCATTTTATAAAATCTATATTAATATCATTTTATAACATATGGTAAAATCTAATGGTAAAAGGGAATAATTTTCATTTTATAAAATTCCAATAAATTTAATTCAATAATAAATTTAATTTAATTCAATTTATAAATTTATTTTAATAATATATATATTATATTATTATATAATATGTAATAATAAATAAGAAATAACAAAAAAAATAAAATAAGAAATAACAACATATAACAAGAAATAACAAAAAAAAAATGTAACAAAACATAAATAGAGAGACAAAAACTCTTTTTGAAGATATCCGCGCATGCTCACTCGAGACGGAAACAAGGAGACAAGCGCCCACTATAGAGGAGGCCCTATCCGACCATAGTGCGAGTGATTACTGCAACAAGGAGACAGGACCACCATCGTTCCCACACTAGCCCACCATCGAGGAGGCCGTATCTGGCCGTAGCATGAGCAATTACTGCAAAAGGAGACATGCCGCCCACCATCATTCCCACACGAGCCTGCCATCAAGGAGGCCCTATCCGGATACAATGCAAGCGATTATTGGTGACAACCTCTGTGAGAACATGAGCCCACCAACAATGCCACAACACTCGGTTAGAACCTTTGCATTTTAGTTTTTCTAGGGTAATTTTATATGTCAAAATGGTTTGTTTATGTGTGAGCAATTCTTTGGACATGATTTTGAGGTTTTAATATAGGATGGGGGTTCTGATTTAGGGCCCCTTGAAATTCCAACTACAAGGGCAGTCATATCTCCTCCTTCGTCCATGTCATCTTTCCTATATAAATGAGGCATGCTTTCTTGCAAAACAGTTGGAGGAACTATGTCCAGAAGCTTGAGACTCTGAAAAACAAAATTCCTATCCAGAACTTCATTTTTCCATTGTTGACATTGTCTTCAGTTTTTTTATTAGTTTACCAAGTAACTGAAAGAAAAATATATGTTCTTGACACTTTAATTAAATTCTAGACTCCTTTCTTATTCCAATAGCATCAATGTGTGCAGAATGATCAATTCCATATACAAACCGTAATGATTTTAATGTTTCATGTAGCATTGCTAGGTACTGAAGCATTGTATCATCTAATGTACAAATAAGTGCCTTTGCTTTGAAAATATTTGTGAAACTTATGCACCTCTCAATAGCTACTTCAATTAAGGAGGTCACTTGTGGAATAAATTCTTCCATCCTCCTTACTGTCTCACTAAGATAAATTCCTTGAACACCCACACCACGAGGAACAATTCCTCACAAGTTTAGAGAAACAATCCTATCCAAAATAATTACATGTTCCAATTCACCATACCTTTGTTTATAACTCTCATATGGTGAATAAAAATCCTTTAAATTATTTTCGAAAACTATTATATCAGCAACTGTAAACAAGTGATTAATATTTCTAGCAAAAGCTCCAGTCATATTATGCAATTCAATTAATGTCTCGAGATTTTTAGTATTAACTCCAATACTTCTTAATGTCTCTCCAGGTGATAAATGTGATAATACTCCTATCAAAGTCCTTATTCCAATCGAGGCTTCCCCAAGTGTACCATCAATATGAGAAACAAATCTCCCAGATATCATTGGCATTGTCTCAATCATCAAATTTCGTACTAGCAATTTATACTCCCCTAGAAATACATTCATGCACCATTTCTATTCTTGATCCAGCTCATTAAGAACCTCATCATAAAAACGAGGTAACCAACTCAAAAACTAAGTATAGTTGTCATTAGTCATGGAAGAAATAGTCATTGTTTGCATTTTCACATTTGCAAACTATGAAACTTCACCAACAACAA
Organism: Picea glauca; assembly: GCA_000966675.3. Classification (NCBI taxonomy): domain Eukaryota; kingdom Viridiplantae; phylum Streptophyta; class Pinopsida; order Pinales; family Pinaceae; genus Picea; species Picea glauca. The sequence continues at coordinate 1,204,007 of JZKD02S0211422.1, forward strand.
ACAAGCAATGTCTCATATTAGCTAAGGTTTCTACACCCCGAGAAAGGTCTTCATTTCACTCAGGCAGAGAGATCACTCCTTGCAATCACAAAATTATTATTTTGAAATGTTTTCATCAAGTAGGGTACTAACTCTAGTTACTACTGCTTCATAAACCCTCACTGAATTGCAATATTGACATTTGTAATTCTTCATTGATATACATGGTTCTCTTATTACCTATATAGTGTTGGGTAAAATATCTATTACTTATTTTTCTATGACACCAACATGTTATGGTAGAAACATGTCAATCCCACCAAATATGGATCTTTGAGACACATGACTTGACTACATATGGTTGATGTAGGCGTTAATCTCTTAGGGTACAAAATAAACCACATAAGTTGTAAGATGGGCGTTGAGATTCTACTATATAGTGGTCCATCAGAATCACTAGGGTTTATTTCCCTTAGATCACTAGCCTATGAAATGTACCCTAGGACCAATGAACTCTAATACTTTCTCATATGATCTGAAGTTATAAACACAAGATGTCTTTTATATGGGTTTGAGTAGTCAACTATTGTTGAAGTTTTACTTATACAACTAGAAATTATGATTCTTCTTTATTATTATAATCATTTTTATACAACTAGAAACTATAATTATGATCTTTCCAACTTGCCCTTCCTTGCCTTCTAGAAACCCCAATTTTTTCCCCACATGATTTGTGTCGTTGACTCTTGCCATGCCTCTGGGCACCTCTCTTTTCAACTTGCCTTGGTGTGCAGTAGAGAAACCCCATGTTTCCATTGCCTTTGGGAAACCCCAAGTTTCTTCACCTCCTCCTTATCCTCTTAATATCTGCCTTATCCTCCATGTTGACCAGCTCGATCTCTTCTTCTTTCACCATAGCCACCTCTTCTTATATAGTCATCAACCGCTCTTCACTTTATGTGTACTCTCAAGTGCATTTCCCCCTTTGATGAGAACACCTTGCATGACACCTACTCCAGTACCCACCATGACTGTAGTGGGTGTTGCAAGGCCCAAAGCAAAGGGACAAGCTATAACCATGACATATATGTCAAATTGAAGAGCAAGCTCAAAATCATCCATGGAAGAAGGGATCCAAGACTTGGGGTATGAACCAATATTGCCTGCTACAAACCATACTAGCCAGGTAGTAAAGGAGATCACAATAACCTACAAAACAATGAACAAAGGTAACCATGATTAGTTTCAAAAGAATAATTCCACATGAGATAGGTTCAACCAAAGTGCCAAAGGCTCATTTTTTACTTAACTGTGGAAGAATAATAAATTTGAAATCTACGGACAAGTGACTCATCTGTGGAAGAAAGAACTTAAGAAAATAAGGCAATGTTTTTTTAATTTCCCATGTGTATGAAAGTACTAAATAAAATAATGCATGAAAGGTAAAAATGACACTAAAGCAAGTTTGTTGAAGTAAGAAAGTGCATTTGCATATGCACCAAAACTTATAGATAGTTGCATTTCTCATATTTTGATAAATATACATGTGGGAGTTTAAAGCCCCATTCGTGTTTATCAGGGCTTCTCAAGTCTCTTCCACCCCCTTCCTTGAACATGTGTGCATGATTTCGTATGTACTTAGTTCAGTCACAGTTGGGATCTACTTCAAATTTTAACACCCATATATATGTATATGAGACTGATTATGTCATATTAATATATTCCGATCATGGTTTCTTGCACAATGTTGTATTCGAGATTTCTTCATTGTATTACTATTTATATCATGAGTTATCTCAATGAGTATGGGTATGCCTACCTTGTGCCATTGAGATAATGTAGCTCACCACGTTGTGACCCTTTTGTTGACAAGTAATTTTTTGTGGCCACTTCGATGGTTGCGCCTCTATTTGTTTCCCATGGCATTTTTATCTGTGACATGGATATGGATATTTATTTTGCGCCTCTATTTTTTTCCTAGCAGTATTGTACACATAGTAATCTATCAAGAAATTATTTCTTTGCTTAAAACCTCTTGCTCCTTCCCATAGCTAGTTTTCATTGAAGTTGAAATTATTACATTTCATTTTCCTCTTGCATGGTTTAAAGAGTCGAGTCAAAACACCATCAATTTCACGACCACTTCTTTGAGTAACATCAACCTAAAATAAAGCGCTAATTAAAATTTATCTATAAATTTTTCTAGGGCTCTTCAAACCCATCTTAGCTTAGGTGTAGAGATTTGGAATAAGATTGTAAGAATAAATTTTCAAAGCTTATAAACAAACATAAATCCTTGAGTTAGGGAGTGAAATCCAGTTGCTATATCACTGACTTTGGGAAGCCCTTCTAACACAAGGGTCAATCATGAGGTTGCATTGGGGCCCTCAGTGTAATCAAACCTTATTTGTTGGACTTGGTGTCGATTTTTGACTGTCCCCCCTCTGCTTTGGTATAGTAGGTGGTACCATAGAGGCCATAATATTTTATACTTCCTACACAAGGTGAAAGCACAGGGAAGGTGGTGTTGTACTTGGGATCGACGTTGGCTAGAATCACTCAAACTCCTTGGAGGGTTTCCCACTACTCCGTGAGGTAACATGCACCAGGGTATTAGTTCATTAAGAAGGTTGTTAACATTAATTTTTGACCCACTGAAACTCATCCCCTTCACGTATCGATTCATTGATTTTTGATTCCATCACCAACTAGCGCTTCTTTGTGAGATGGTTTTTTTACATGCTTGACTCCTAGATTAATTAGTGCGTGTTGTTTTTTCTCCTTAGTTGGCCTTATGATTGATTTTGTGTCTAATGGAATCAATTCCGAGTTAATTCCTCATTTGATCAATAAACAATATGGATGCCAATAAAATAAAAGGTAATAAAGAGGTAACAAAAAACTCATACCTAACTTACGTCTTATAATTCTCCAACATTATTCTTTACACTTAGTGCAACAAACACCAAATGGAATGGTTTACACAAGGTCGATGGAGAATGTTATTGGAAAATTCAAAATATTTTCATAAACCCAACAGAGATGATGTTTCCTCTATCCAAGTCTCGGTTTTCATTTTCTTCCAAGTTGCAAGTCGCATCCCAAACCATTTCGGGGACTCTTGGCCAATTCCCGCTCAGGGCATAAAAGACTAACGAAGCAACATTTTTGAGTTCCATGAGATGTTGCAATATTGTTTAGGCATGGACTAGGCGACCAAATTATCCATCCTCTCCCGAGGCATGGTTTCGTAAATTTCCCCCTTAATCCAAATGTTGTATTGCTTCAAACTGAGCAAAACACTAGTTCTCGAAATCAATGATTAAAGCAACTTCTAAGGCATGGCACCCATGAGTGAGGGGTGATATAGATGAAATCCTATGCCAATAATCCATCGGAGTCAATGTTTCCTTAATCTAAGCCTCGATATTTATATATTCCCAGTTGCAAATCGCATCCCAAACCATTTTAGGGGCTCTTGACCAATTTCTCCTAAGGTCATAAAAACATAATGGAGCAGCATTATTGAGTTTCATGAGATGCTGCAAGATTGTTTAGGTGTGGAATAGGCAACTATATTTTCCATCCTCTCTCGAGGTACGGTTTCATAAATTGGACCCCTTAATTCAAATGTTGGTTTTCTTCAAACTGAACAAAACACTAGTTCTCAAAATCAATGAGTAAAGAAACTTCTGAGGAATGGCACCCAAGAGGGAGGGGTGATCTAGCTGAAATCCTACTCCAGGAATCCATCGGAGTCGATGGTTCCTCAATTCAAGTCTCTATTTTCATTTGATGCCCAGTTGCAAGTCACATCCCAAACCATTTTGAGGACTCTTGGCAATTCCTCCTCGGAGAATAAAATCCTAATAGAGCAGAATTTTTGAGCTCCATGAGATTTTGCATGCCTTTCTAGGCATGCAATAGGTGACCACATTTTCCATATTCTCTCGAGGCATGGTTTCGTAAATTTGACCCCTAAATCCAAGTGTTGCATTGCTTCTTACTAAGAAAAGCACTAGTTATCAAAATTGATGAAAAAAACAAATTCTGAGGGGTTGGAACTAGGAGTGAAGGGTGATCTAGCTAAAATACTATGCCAAGAATCCAACAAATATGACAGTTTCTCAATCCAAGTCTCATTTTTCATTTTATGCCCAGTTGCAAGTCGCATCCCAAACCATTTTGGGGACTCTTGGCCAATTCCTTCTCAGGGCATAAAAGATTAACAAAGCAACATTTTTGAGCTCTGTGAGATTTTTCAAGATTGTTTAGGCATGGAATAGGTGACCAAATTATACATCCATTCCTGAGGCATGGTTTTGTAAATTGGCCCCTTAATCCAAATGTTGCATTGCTTCAAACTGAGAAAAATACTAGTTCTCAAAATCAATGATTAAAGCAACTTCTGAGGCATGGAACCCTGAGGGAGGGGTGATATAGATGAAATCCTATCCCAGTAATCCATCAGAGTCGATGGTTCCTGAATATGAGCCTCAATATTCATTATATTCCCAATTGCAAGTCGCATCCCAAACCTTTTTGGGGACTCTTGGCCAATTGTTCTTCAAGGCATAAAAACCTAACGGAGAAACATTTTTGAGTTCTGTGAGATGCTCGAAGATTTTTTAGGTATGGACTAGGTGAATATATTTTCCATCTGCTTCTGAGGCATCGTTTCATAAATTGGACCACTAAATCTAAATGTTGGTTTGCTTCAAACTGAGTAAAGCACTAGTTATCGAAATCAATGAGTAAAGCAACTTTCGAAGCATGGTACCCATGATTGAGGGGTTCTCTAGCTTAAATCCTATGCCAATAATCAATAAGATTCTATGGTTCCTCAATCCGAGTCTCAGTTTTTGTTTTATGCTCACTTGCAAGTCGCATCCCAAACCATTTCAGGGACTCTTGGCAATTCCTCCTCCAAGGCATAAAAGCCTAACGGTGCAACATTTTTGAGATCCATGAGATTATGCATGCTTTTTTAGGCATGGAATAGGTGATCACATTGTCCATTCGCTCTTGAGGCATGGTTTAGTAAATTGGACCCCTAAATCCAAATGTTGCATTGCTTCTTACTGAGAAAAGCACTAGTTATCAAAATCGATGAAAAAAACAAATTATGAGGGGTTGGAACCGAGAGTGAGAGGTTATTTAGCTAAAATCATATGCCAAAAATCCAACAGAGATGACGGTTCCTCAATCTGAGTCTCGATTTTCATTTTATGCCTATTTGCAAGTCACATCCCAAACCATTTCGGGGACTCTTGGCCAATTCCCGCTAAGGGCATAAAAGACAAACATAGCAACATTTTTGAGTTCCATGAGATGTTGAAAGCTTATTTAAGCATGGACTAGGTGAAAAAATTATCCATCTTCTCCCAAGGAATGGCCTCATAAATTGGCCCCTTAATCCAAATGATGCATTGCTTCAAATTGAGAAAAACACTAGTTCTTGAAATCAGTGATTAAAGAAACTTATGAGGCATGGTACCCATGAGTTAGGGGTGATCTAGATGAAATACTATCCTAGTAATCCATCAGAGTCAACAGTTCCTTAATCTGAGTCTCAATATTTGTTATATGCCCAGTTACATGTCACATCCCAAACCATTTCGGGGACTCTTGGCCAATTTCTCCTGAGGGCATAAAAACCTAACCGAGCAACATTTTTGAGTTTCTTGAGATGCTGCAAGATTGTTTATGCATGGACTAGGTGACTATAATTTCCATCCTCTCCCAAGGAACGGTTTCATAAATTGGACCCCTTAATCCAAATGTTTGTTTGCTTCAAACTGAGCAAAACACTAGTTCTGGAAATCAAGGAGTAAAGCAACTTCCGAGGCATGGCACCCAAGAGTGATGGTTTCTCTAGCTGAAATCCTATGTTAGGAATCCATCGGAGTTGACGGTTCCTCAATATGAGTCTCGATTTTCTTTTTATGCCCAGTTGCAAGTCACATCCCAAACCATTTCGGGGATTCTTGGCAATTCCTCCTCTGGCCATAAAAGCCTAACGGAGCAACATTTTTGAGCTCCATGAGATTCTTCATGCTTTTTTAGGTATGGACTAGGTGACCACATTGTCCATCCTCTACTGAGGGATGGTTTTGTAAATTGGACCCCTAAATCCAAATGTTGCATTGCTTCTTATTGAGGAAAGCACTAGTTATCGAAATTGATGAAAAAAACAACTTTCAAGGGGTTGGAACTAGGAGTGAGGGATGATATGATGTAGACCCCCTACCTCAGCAGGGTTTGCGACCTCCCGGTCACTATATCATCCTTTAAATATGAGCTGGAATAGCTCTTTCGGTTCCTCACCAAAACTCTGAAAGTCAGATCCACAGGTCCACCTTTTACCTTGGCACAGGCCTTGAGAAAACCTATCTTCCACCACTTTGCTCTCAAGGTGAAAATTCAAAGACTTACACAACATGATCACTGGCTCTCAGGCTAGGCCCCACCTCCACGTGACCACCCTTGTGACCATGTGCTAACACAAATGGGTGCTATCGGAAATCGCAATTCTGGAAATCCCAATGCAGTCTCCACCTTCTCCCCTTGGAATTCCCAAAATCTGATCCTTCTCCAGACTAGATCCAATGATCCTGCATCCTCCGTGATTGATGACCACAATCATTTCATAGTTTTTCAAGTTGAGACTTCTCATATCACAACTCCTCATTCCTCTACTTCCCGGCTTATGAAATTCCGAAAAGGATTAACATAACTCTGACTCCTCCCTTATCCTCTGTCCATGTGACCACGCCCTATGACCCGAGCCTAACTCCTCTGAATCCTTCAGCTTTCATGATTCAAGGAATCACGATGCAATGTCTCTTCCTCTCCCTTCAAATCCCTGATGGCTCCCAGATCTCTTCCATGCATCCTTTCAAATGGATGGTGCTTGTCCTTTCGTGAGTTTCTCTTCTCATGAGTTTGGGGAAGTCTTCCCCTCTAATTTTCTTGGTGGCCAAATGCCGACTGACGGCCATGTGTCTCCTCTGATGGATGGATGTGATATTTATCCAAGATCAATGGCTGTGATGTTTTCGGATTTCTCCCTTTTGGAAAATGCAAGTCCTCATACTCGCCTTCACCTCAGTTTTCCTGAAGCCCGAACCCCATTTTCTCTTGGATCTTCACCATGTGTCACACTCGATCCAACCGCTGGAGTGATTTTGGGATTTCCATTCAGGACTTGTGATGACTCCTCCTCACCAATATTTTGGTGACCAAACTCTTAGTTACTCGAATATTTTTCCACCTGTCCTCTGAGATGGACGGTATCGATCCTTTCAATGATTACTTTGAACACCGACTTCTCTGATACCACTTGATGCAGAAACCCTACCTCAGCAGTGTGTGTGACCTCCCAGTTACTAGATCATCCTCTAACTCTGAGCTGGAACAACTCTTTTGGTTCCCCACTGGAACCATGAAATTCATATCCACAAGTCCACCTTTTACCTTGGCACAGGTCTTGAGAAAACTTGTCCACCACCACTTCATGCTTAGGGCACAAATTTGAACACTTACATAGTGTGAGAACTGGATCTCAGGATAGGCCCCACCTCCACGCAACCACCCTTGTGACCATGCACTAACGCAAATGGGTGCTACCAGAAATCATGATTTTGGAAATCCTGATGTAGTCTCCACCTTCTCTCGTTCAAACTCTCGAAATCTGATCCTTCTCCAGACTAGATCCAACGATCTTGTGTCCTCCTCGATCGATGACCATGATCATTTCACAGTTTTGCAAATCAGGACTTCTCATCTCATGACTCCTCGTTCCTCTACTTCTCGGCTCCCGAAATGTCGAAAAGCATTAACAGAACTCTGGCTCCTCCCTTATCCTTCATTCGTGTGACCACACCCTATGACCTGGGGCTAACTCCTCTAAATCCTTCATCTTTCACGATTCATGGAAATGCGATGCAATGTCTCTTCCTCTCACTTTCAAATGCTTGATGGCTCCCATATCTATGTCATGTGTCCTTTCAAATAGACGATCCTTGTGCTTTCACGAGTTTCTCTTTTCACGATTTTGGGGAAGTCTTCCCCTCTAATTTTCCCATTGGACAAATGTCGACTGACATCCACATGTCCCCTCCGATGGATGAATGTGATCTTTATCCAAGATCAATGGCTATGATCTTTTCGGCTTTATCCCTTTCCGCGAATTCAATTCCTCGTACTCACCTTCGTTTCAGTTTTCCCTAAGCTCAAACCCCAATGGATCTTGGATCTTCACCACGTGACACTCTCGATCCAATGGCTAGAGTGATTTTGAGATTTATGTTCGGGACTTTTGACAACTCCTCCTCACCAATCTTTCAATGACCAAACTACCGGTTTCTCAGATCTGTTGCCACTTGTCCTCTGAGATGGACGGTCTCGATCCTTTCGGCGATTACTCTGAACATCAACTGCTCTCCATGTGTCCCCTTTGATGGACAACTGTGATCTCTGCTTGGTCGATGAATCACCTTCCTCCTGGGTTTTGAATGTTGTATGAGTATAAACTCTATCCTCGTCACAACTTTGCTCGATCTGATGGATTCCAGTTGTTCGCACTAGATCTGATGGCCTAGATCTATTCTCCTTGCGCATTCTCCTCTTATTGTCTAGACGTAAGTTTTGGTAGTCCAAATCCAACCTTCCGTTGCTGATCCAATGATATTTGTAGCTCCCTCTCGAGATTTTTCACCTACTTCCAGACTTGGAAAAAATTTTATTTTTCAAAGGCCTCGACCTTTTCTCTTTGTCTTGCAAGCCCACAACTTTTGGTCTCGCCTACATTTATGGAAATTCTCCTCCTCCTAACATTTGTCTAATACTTGGACCTTGAGGAGTCTCGACCTTCTACTATTCTTTTCTGTTGGAATTCTATGTGCAAAGGCACTATTCCTTCTAAGCTTGTTCTTGCTCAAGTTTCTAAGTAACTCGTTCCTTGCCTTCTCCTTGCAACCTTGAGCTCAAGCACTCCTTGCTGAGCTCTCCTATAGAGTATTAAACAACTCTATGAATGTCTTCTTCTTGACACTTCTCCTGTCTCTGAACTCAAAATAGAGTTCTTTTTATGCACTATAAGTACTTGCTCGATGCCTTCCTGGTAGAGCTTTACAAAACCTTTGGTGATTCTGTCTTCTCTCTATGCCCTCCTCTATACAGTCTCACCTACAATGTGTTCAACAACCTTGAGGCTTCTCCCTTGAGCCTATGATTCATCTGGTGCACCCTCTTGGTACATATCTGTCCGAATTTCACAGAAATTAGAAGTGCACTCTTGCACTGGCTTACAAAACCCTCAGTATTCTATCATGCAACCTCTTGCATGAAGCCACAAAGAACCCAGACTGAATATCAAAGAACTCACAGAAAATGATTTATGTCTATCCTTGCAAATGTAAATCTAACATACATCTACAACATATAAATGAACAGACACATAACATTCATGAAAGACACATAAACACACAAAATCATATGCAGGAAAAACTTCTCTTTTATCATTAACATAAATATTTGATTACAATGTGTACAAATCTCAGACGACTACAAAGTCTTGACTCTCTCTTCTCCTCTCAAATCTACCTATATACCTCTTGCATAACTAACTCATATAGATACAATGATCTTTTTACCAAAAGGGGGCTCCTTGAGCTCTTCTCTCCAAGCTACCTACTTTCATTAATTACAATGAATTACATTGAATGGGCCATCTAATCTGAATCAGATCTAGATCCCTATCGACCCATCAGCCATTAAAGATGACTCTAACTATAGAATTCTCAAAGGCATGGCTTGGCTCTACCAACATTAAAAAAAATTAATACATTTAATTCAAATTTGAAATTTGAAAGTGAGAGGGCTGCACCTCTCCTCTCCATTGAACGCGTCCTGGGTGTGCTGGATGGCTGGCGCTTGATGACGTGGCGTGATTCTCCTACATCATTCTATAGCTAACATTCTATTCTAGGAATCCAATGGAGATTATGGTTCCTCAATTCGAGTCTCGATTTTCGTTTTATGCATAGTTGCAAGTCGCATCCCAAACCATTTTGGGGACTCTTGGCCAATTCCCTCTCAAGGCATAAAAGACTATCAAAGAAACATTTTTGAGTTCCATGAGATACTACAATATGTTTTAGGCATGGAATAGGTGACCAAATTATCCAACCACTCCCAAGGCATTGTTTCGTAAATTGGCCCCTTAATCCAAATGTTGCATTACTTCAAACTAAGAAAAACACTAGTTCTAGAAATCAATGATTATAACAACTTCTGAGGCATGGAACCTGTGAGTAATGGGTTCTCTATATGAAATCCTATCCCAGTAATCCATCGGAGTCAATGGTTTCTTAATTTGAGTCTCGATATTCGTTATATGCCCAGTTTCAAGTCACATCCCAAACCATTTCGGGTACTCTTGGCCAATTTTTCCTCAGGGCATAAAAACCTAACAGAGTAGCATTTTTGAGTTCCATGAGATCCTACAAGATTGTTTAGGTGTGGACTAGGTGACTATATTTTCCATTTTCTCACGAGGCACGGTTTCATAAATTGGACCCCTAAATCCAAATGTTGGTTTGCTTCAAACTGAGGAAATCACTAGTTATCAAAATCAATGAGAAAAGCAACTTTTGAGGCATGGTACCCAGGAGTGAGGGGTTCTCTAGCTAAAATCATATTCCAAAAATCCATTAGAGTTGAAGGTTCCTCAATCTGACTCTCAGTTTTTGTTTTATGCCCAGTTGCAAGTCGCATCCCAAACCATTTCAGGGACTCTTGGCAGTTCCTCCTCCGGGCATAAAATCCTAACGGAGTAGCATTTTTGAGATCCATGATATTTTGCATGCTTGTTTAGGCATGGACTAGGTGACCACATTGTCCATCCTCTCCCAAGGCATGGTTTCATAAATTGGACCCCTAAATCCAAATGTTGCATTGCTTCTTACTAAGAAAAGCACTAGTTATTGAAATCGATGAAAAAAACAAATTCTGAGGGGTTGGAACTAGGAGTGAGGGGTGCTCTAGCTAAAATCCTATGCCACAAATCCAATAGAGATGACTGTTTCTCAATCAAGGTCTTTTTTTTGTTTTATTCCCAGTTGCAAGCCACATCCCAAACCATTTCAGGGACTCTTGGCCAATTCCTGCTCAGGGCATAAAAGACTAACAGAGCAACACTTTTGAGTTATGTGAGATTTTGAAGGATAGTTTAGGCATGGAATAGGTGATAAAATTATACATCCGCTCTTGAGGCATGGTTTCGTAATTTGGCTCCTTAATCCAAATGCTTCATTGCTTCAAATTGAGAAAAACACTAGTTCTCGAAATCAATGATTAAAGCAACTTTTGAGGCATGGAACCCATGATTGAGAGGTGATTTAGATGAAATCCTATCCCAGTAATCCATTAGATTCGACAGTTCCTTAATCTGAGTCTCGATATTCATTATATGCCCACTTGCAAGTCGCATCCCAAACCTTTTCGGGGACTCTTGGCCAATTGCTCCTCAGGACATAAAAACCTAACAAAGAAGCATTTTTGAGTTCTATGAGATGCTGCAAGATTTTTTAGGCATGGAATAGGTGACTATATTTTTCATGCACTTCCGAGGCATGTTTCATAAATTGGACCCGTAAATCCAAATGTTGCATTGTTTCTTACTGAGCAAAGCACTAGTTATTGAAATAAATGAAAACAAATACTTCTAAGGGGTTGGAACTAGGAGTGAGGGGTGATCTAGCTAAAATCATATGCCAAGAATCTATCATAGTCGATGGTTCCTCAATCCAAGTCTCGGTTTTCATTTAATGCAAGTTGCAATTCGCATCCCAAACCATTTTAGGGACTCTTGTCAATTCACCCTCGTGGTATAAAAGCCTAATAGAGAAGCATTTTTGATATCCATGGGATTATGCATGCTTCTTTAGGAATGGAATAGGTGACCACATTTTCCATCCACTCCTGAGGCATGGTTTCATAAATTGGATCCCTAAATCCAAATGCTGCATTGCTTCTTACTGAGCAAAGCACTAACTATTGAAATTGATGAAAAAACAACTTTCGAGGTGTTGGAACCGGGAGTGAGGGGTTCTCTAGCTAAAATCCTATGCGAAGAATTCAACAGAGATGATGGTTCTTCACTCCAAGGCTTGGTTTTCATTTTATTCCCAGTTGCATGTTTCATGTCGCATCCCAAACCATTTCGAGGACTCTTGGACAATTCCCACTCATGGCATAAAAGACTAACGGAGCAACATTTTTGAGTTCCGTGATATGGTGCAAGATTGTTTAGGCATGGAATAGGTGAAAAAATTATCCATCCTCTCCTGAGGCATGGTTTTGTAAATTGGCCCCTTAATCCAAATGTTGCATTCCTTCAAACTGACCAAAGCACTAGTTCTCGAAATCAATGATTAAAGCAACTTCTGAGGCATGGCACCCATGAGTGAGGGGTTATCTAGATGAAATCCTATCCCAGTAATCCATCAAAGTCAAAATTTCCATAATTTGAGTCTCAATATTCGTTATATGCCCATTTACAAGTCGCATCCCAAACCATTTCGGGGTCTCTTGGCCAATTTCTCCTCAGGGCATAAAAACCTAACAGAGAAACATTTTTGAGTTCCATGAGATGCTTCAAGATTGTTTAGGTGTGGAATAGGTGACTATATTTTCCATCCTCTCCCGAGGCATAGTTTCATAAATCGGAACCCTTAATCCAAATGTTGGTTTGCTTCAAACTGAGAAAAACACTAGTTCTCGAAATAATTGAGTAAAGCAACTTCTGAAGCATGGCACTTGGGAGTGAGGGATGATCTAGGTAAAATCCTATCCCAGGAATCCATCGGGGTCGACGGTTCCTCAATCCGAGTCTTAGTTTTTGTTTTATGCCCAGTTGCAAGTTGCATCCCAAACCATTTGAGGGACTGTTGACCAATTCCTCCTTAGGGCATAAAAACTAACTAAATTCTACATGTCTCTGTCAACTAACAACTAGATCTTACTACCTTGAAAAAAGAATGCACCAATTTCAACTGCATATTGAGTTTAACAACCACTACTTCCTACATAAAAATTTCGGTTGCACTATTTTTAACCATCGCCATAACTAACTTATTATTCAACTTGGATTGAGCAAAACTAATATTTGTATAGTTCTTCTCTTGGCTTGAACAAAACTAATATATGTATAGTTCTATTCTTGTCTTGAACAAAACTAATATTTGTATAGTTCTACTCTTGTCTTGCCTTAGACATATTTCCAACTAAAGCACCCAATATTTGCAACACACCAACTGATGGCAGGATTTCTTACTCCATAGCATTGACCCTCATCTTCAATGGACATTTATTATAATAATTCTAATTTGCACAAATACAACCAACAACAACCTTACTACTATTTTTTTCTTAGATCCATATGTTAAACTTATCATGTCCTTAGTGTTATCACATTAATATGTCCTTAATATGTCCAAAATCAAGAGGGATATCACATTAAATTAGGTGATTGACCACTAATATTGGTAATTTCACCCTAGTCTAATTGTGCATCCAAAACTAAAGATATAAAAAATTTATTTAGAACTTTGAATATAGAAAAAAAGTTCATAAATTGGAACTAGGATGATGATGAACTACTCACTAACAACACGTGCACATGCAACTGAAGGTACAACCAAACAGGTATGTGTCAGATATTTCTTCGTCGAGTGAGGAAATCTTAGGAAAAATAGAGGGAAATGTGACTGCATATAATAGATATGATAAGAAAACAAGGACCAGAGGTGAAAAAGTCAGAATAAAATTTTGCAGATGTAAGAAATATTTTCTTGCTGAAGGAGGATCATGATCTTATGATGATGAGAGCATAGGAGACATAGAGGTGAGACTCATGTATACGAATCTGGTGAAAGAATGGGTACCTAAGGAACTACCTCATATATATGTTGACTTCATTGTCAACAATACAACATATCACATTGCACCATCTTCCCTGCATAGCTTGGGGCTATTTTCCATGGATGGAATAATTGTAAAATACAATACAGTAACTGAATTGATGGAATATGTCAGACCATGTTACAATTGTAACGATTGGATGTGGCTGGTCTAGTACATGCAAAGTATGCAGAGATACGCATTCGTCGCAAATTATATACAACTAATAAACAAGGATAAAAATAAGGGAGGGACTATCTATATTGATGGAAGGCCTAAAGTTTCCAACAATATCGCAGGGTTTATAAACAACACACAAACCAGGACTTATTATTGGATTACCATTTGAATCAAATAGAAACATTGACTTATAGTGTGCAGGTTCTTATGCAACACCTCTTTAAGAAACCTCTACTTATTGCATTACATTGTTTTGTTCTCTTTAACATTGTTGTAAGTATTATCTTTAACATAGTTTTTTTGTTATCGTTAACATTTTTTTAAATATTTGGGGGTTCTAATTATATTATAATGTGGAAAGATGATCATGGAAAAGGGCCAACCGTAGAACATGTAAATGATTATCAATTTCCACTTTCATTTTACGTGAATTTTGTTATTTGCTTATATAATTTTATTGAAATAACATTGTTTTTATTGAAATTATATGTAGTCTGCATGCCATGTTGATCATGATTCATCTGATGAGGAGGGGTTTTATTCATCTTCTGATCCGATGGTCTTAGTAAAAAAAAGATCATTAAAGCGAACAAGGAACTTGCTAGCTTCTTAGATCATCCAGATCAAACTCCCAACGTCCTAGCAAAGATCAATTTCCTTATGTCAAAACTTAACACATATAACGTAATAACATTAATTTAAAGTGTTTTTTTTAATGTACTCATATGTTCAATTATGAAACTTTGTTCTTTAACTTTTACATTATCTCATGAAAAAACATTTTCTTTTTTATAAAGAGATTTTTGGAGCTTGTTCATCCTGGTGTTGGTAGTAATAGCGCTACATAGATGCTACAGAGTCCTAATGTGGGCAGTCATATAGCTCTTAGAGTACTATTTACTTCTCCATCTTCCACACCTAATTTATATAGGAGCCATGACATGCACTGCTAGACATCCACACCTCGGTCAAATTCTAGAGATGGTGGCAAAGATGAGACTCATGGTGATGTGGTTGACAGGGTTGAATTTCCTGGAGCTAAACGCGTGAAAATCCTGGGGGCCCTTCCATGCACATTTTTGGTTGATGATAATGAAATTCCATTAAAACAATCAAGACTCCTATGTATTTTTAATTAATATTTTAATCATTTAATGTTGTCCTTCTCATACACAAATCATCTAGATTACTAATTTTAAATTAATGATCATATCTTTTTGTGTGTAGGAAACGACCATTTTTATAGGCACCTAGAGAGCAAGGCCTTGTTGATTTTTGGTAAACATTACGCATGAGGTGTAATTTCTAGAATCCAACCTCAAAAAGGAACTTGTGGATTATCTCGAAGGCCTCTTTGGAGTATACATGTTCAATAAAAAAGAAGTCACCTCTACAACGGGAGAATATTTAAAATATACGCAGGGTGTTTATAGACAAATACTGGCAGGAAATCCTAGGTATGAGCATCCTCCCTCAATTCCCGAGAGGGAGTAGAAGGCGATGATTGGTGATGCAAAAGAGAAGATTTTGAAAAAATCAGGAGAACAAATAAATGGTACACCAAGGTAAATTACAATATTTTGATTTCAATACCAGATTTATTTTTCTTTAGATCTAAATAAAAGTGTGGTTATATATAACATACTTGAAAATTTTGATGATAGGTTTCCCAACACTTTGAAGGCAACCAAAGAAAGGATTTCCAAGCATGGCCAACACAAGCTAGGCTAGGGTGGCTACTCGAGGTTACAGTTATGAATCATAAGTACCCAAACATCTTAAGAATATTATTTGCATCTCCTTACAACTTTTAGGTAATTGCAACCAAAAACATTAAAAAACCATACCCTTATGCAATCCAGAGCGATGACTTCAGAACTGAAACCACGAAGGAAGACCTCCAACTTGGTTACAAGTACAATTACAAATTCATGGTTGATTATAGGAAAAGCATGGGGCAGACCCCAATATCCAATTTGTAGGATAAGGTAAATAAAAATCAGTCCACATTAACCTTTCGTTACTTATAAAATACGTAAATGTTTGACATCATCCATAATTTAATGTCTTACTTTGTTTTAATCATGGGAGCAAAACTATCAACAAAAACATTAGTACTCGACAACAAAGTGTTGATAGTTCAACACAGTGAGAAGATCATGGTGCTCCCTAGCAGCCCCATCCTAGTGAGGTGAGGCCCCAAGATGTTCCTGTGACTAAGGCCTACGATAGTAAAATGGCTATATATTAATCATATACTTAATAATTCTGTACTTATAAATTTTGATGTTTCAATGATAGAGAATGTCATAGTTGATCCTTCTCGACATGAAGATCAAGTGAATAGGCCAACAACCATTCCAACAATGCCGACTAGAGGACCAGGTAAATAATTACATTGCAAAGTTTTTTTTTTAAGACTAATGAACTACTTCAATGATATTTAAAAATTGGCCATATAAATTAAATATTTTTTGTTTTTGTAGGTGATGGCCCCTCATAGAAGCATCCATGCCATGGGTACAAGATTAGACGTACTCGACATGAAAGTACTGAAACAACATCAGCTACTTTAGAAAAACCAGTAAACGAAGACATGGAGATGGATGAATTACTTAAGACCCAGAAAGAAAAAACGAAGACTAAAAGAAATTTATGATGTGTTATAATTTTATAAGATAGTTAGAGATACATTATATAGTTGAACATGTAATGATGCATATAATGCATTGACATTATGGTTACTTTTTCATCTGATAATATACAAAAGGCTATTTCTATGGCTCGTATATATCTGTGAATGTAATTTTGTTATACACTTAATGATAATTTCATATTCTCTTATAAGACTTGGTATATATTGATTCAATAATCCTTGGTTCTATTGGCCTTGACGTACAATTTCTGCATCAATTTTTGGCTCCATGGATATCATCCTAGCGATTTGAAGGCATTGGTAAATGTGAAATTTAAGAGACTGAATTGTTCATGTTTGGATTTAAATTTTACATGCTTGTTTGTTTGTGGGTTTCAAGAGTTCCAAACTTGTATCTCTTTGTCTTTTAAGAATGGAAATATGTTTGTATTTTAATATATAACATGAGAACCCAAGCAAGACCTAGTGCCTTGTGCTTAGGCTATGGAGTCTAGGAAACAAATAGAACTTGAATATGCAATATGAAACTTCCAAAATATTGTGACATGATATATGCATCTTTGAAAGTCTTGTGACATGTGACATGTGGCAAGCATTTTTTCCAAGCAATGTGAAAACTTTAAACTTGGTGCAACATGCAAATATATTTTTTTGGGAAGATGCAATAATAATTTTTAAGGATTAAACATGAGGGGTTGGAAATGTCCATGACAAACATTTTATAATATTTTTTCAGAGCATTACCCTGATTTTCTTTGTATCTCACATGACAAAGAAACAAAATCACATTGGCATTGTCAATTTATATGTGGAGGGTTATTCAAGGTTTCAAGACTTTCTTTATATTTTCCTACTTTAATCCTCTCATGGTCATGTTAATCCATATAGAGGTCCATGATATAAACACTCATTGTTATAATGTTGACATAAATTCCAATCTTCACTTTGTCCATTAGAGGGCACAATTTTGGCAACAATTTAATGTTTTTAGTTCCATGAAATTTCTTTTGTTTCTTCAACAACATTAAGGATTAAACATGAGGGGTTGGAAATGGTGATCTCAAACATTTACTCTTTCATACATGTGCATCATCTCAATCTTCATGTCTATAATATGCGGAGGTTTATTCAAGGTTTCAAGACTTTCTTCATATTTTCCTACTTTAATCTTCTCATGTTCATGTTAATCCATATAGAGGTTCATGATATAAACACTCATTGTTCTAATGTTGACATAAATTCAAATCTTCACTTTGTCGATTAGAGGGCACATTTTTGACAACAATTTAATGTTTTTAGTTCCATGAAATTTCTTTTGTTTCTTCTACAA
>JZKD02S0211422.1:1232763-1256755 GCA_000966675.3 Picea glauca
CTCCTTGAAGTCAAGATCAAATTCTGGTTGAATTATTATGCATACAGGAATAAACCCCCTCATACTTAACATTTTTGATGAGTTATTCCCAAATTCCTGGTCATTTTCCCATTAAATCCGCTCACTTCCCTCTGTTGCATAATCATTCATATTATATCTTCTTGATCTATTGTTCTTTTGGGTCTGTGAAACCATATGTTCTAAGTTCTTAATATGTTGGAAACAGATTTCCCTATGGAGTCGCCAGTTTGTTGACGATAAAAATCACAATGAATAATTTTACCCACGAAGTATTGCTAAAGTCTATTATTTAAACTATGCTAATAATACGTAATACTAGTAGGTGGGATCCCTTGTAGACTGGAGGCCCGAAGGTAGTCATATCACACTTTTCATACTGTTGTTTTGATACTTCTTATAGGGTCTTATATGGTTTATGATGCAGTCTTAGTTTAGATTGTGACATAATGGCAGGTGGATAATGCATTTTATGTGATGATTATATTATTCTAAGCTCTAAATATATGTTATGAGTGGCATATATTTATTGTTGTTACATTTCATATTTTCCCCATGATTCATTGCTTGGTTACACCCACACAAGACACATGTTAGTAGCAATATGAAACAAAATAAATGGAAAGAGACTTATAAAAAAAATCCAAAGAACGAGACTATATTATGCTATGTTAAGAGGTTATGTGAAAATGAAATGAAAGAAGTTAGTATTAATCCTAACTAGAAATGGTTAGTGGTTATGTGAATTTTATTGAGTTATATTGGGCTCATTTGATATATGGTATGGTATAGTTTTTGGTAATGGTTAATATGGATTAGGGTGGTGCAATTGACAAGCAAGATGTCGCAAGTTTCAATGTATGGAATTAATGGCATGGTTAATGGTATGGTTTTTGGCTAGATGTCGTGTACTATGAAATTGAATATGAGGAAGACGGAAGTGACGTGTAGTAAATTCACATCACTCCATACTTCTCCCATCGGGCTATCACCCTATCATGGTTATTGTTTCATTTGGTTTTGTTGGTGGTTAATCTTTGAGATTCAAGCCTGTAAGGAATTGTTCAAACAACTCGCCATTTTTAAAGCCATTGGTTACACGTATGGTTCTTTTCTCCCATCCATGAATTTCACTCTATGTATGAAATGAACGATGGCTCAGTAATGTGTTGGTTTGTGTTTTCCTGAGATTGGAAACTGTGTAGATGCGTGGGTTTTCTCTCTGGAATGACTATGTGGTTATTTGTTTTGCAAATGAAAGAATTGGTTTGTTGAAGTTATGATTTCGTTGGTTTTTCTGTGTGGTGAAAACTTTGATGTCTCTCTGTTGTTTTAAGGAGTTATGGGTATTTTGTTGGAGGGTTTCTCTCTGTTGAGCCATGATGGCCAGTCCCTCATAGTTATCGTAACCATGTCTGGTTGTATTCGGGTTGCTATGGGGTTTTTGTATATATTTTTGAACTACCTTTTGGTCACTGTGTATCTTGCAGAAAGAACGGTCGTGGGTTATTCACCTAGTCATGGGATTATTTTTGTGGTATTGGCATCAACAGGTTGGTTATGGGATGGCCATTATGCCAAGATGTATGCTTCGGGTCTGCATTTCCACTATCATTTTTATAAATTGGTTCAAACCTTGAGGAAGGTGTGAGGGTTATGCCTCTGTGTGTTATTGATATTTGTTACTATCCAATGAGAAATTGTTTATCCTCTACATTGTTGCTTACCCTAATCGGTGTTGAAATGGCACACTATTACAAAAACAAAGAGTTATAAAAGCCTGTGGTTCCATCGTGCTTGTTTCAAAGGGTCGTTTTCTATTGTTGATATGTTTGACCTCCAGTATCTTTGTGATTTTATTACCGAGTGAACTCTTGATTACTTTTGGTGTTCATTGTTACAGAACCCGATTTCGATAACCTGAACTATTCGCACTCTTGTCGGGTATCTTGTTGACTGTCATGGATTGGTTAAGTAATTATGACAATTGATTTTAGTATTGTCTCTTCTCTGTTTGATTGAGTTGAAGGTTATGATTGGGGATGTGAATTGGTATACAGTCGAGGGGCTACCTCCTTCTGTTGTGATAGTTGCATCGATAACCTATCTCATTTTTTTGATTAAATTGGTTGATTGGGAATAAATGGTGATGGCAAGTCAGAGGGTTGCATCTTTTCATTATGAATTGGTGATTATGTGCCTACAACATCGTGTCAATTGTTATTTGGTGGATATTGTGTGTTTTATTAATCCCAATCGGGATCATTGCAAGATAAGGAATGTAATTACTGTGACTTCGTGGTTTATTGTGTATGGTTTATGGAGACATAGTGCATTGTTTTGTTTTATTTCACCATCGGAAATGAAGCACGGGTTTTGTAGTATGGTTTCATTGCAATTTACTTGTTAATATTGTCAAAAGAATGAAATCAGACAAGATTTAAAAAGGTTTGTTCAACTCAGGAAAGACCTATGTCTATGTTTGATTTTGTAAATTATGAATTATGGGTAGTGGTTGATATTCTATAGAAATATATTTTGGACAAAGATGAAGCAATGTGATTGTGTGTTCCTTTTGATTTTGTTTTAAATTAAAAAGGGAAGGAAATAAAAAGAAAGAGAATTCTTTTAACAAGAAGGTTGAAAGGCATGATGATTCTGAGTATGATTATACACTGTGTTAATTGAGAATTTTAAAGAAATTGGATGTGGGATAGTGAACATTTTTTGAGAAACAGTAATTGTTTAATTGGTGTTGGAATCGTTGTATTGAGTACAAAACTATTTTTATGGATTACTTAATTAGTTTTACGAACAATATTCGCTCTTTTCCCTACCATTATGTCACTTTTCGTAAATTACAACTCCCCTCGGCTTCCCATATTCACTATCCACTCCCTGTTCCTAGAATTTAATTATAGTTCAGATAAATTTTGTATTATGATAGTTAAAGGATCGCACAAGGATGAATTATAGTGATATATTCTTTTGATTTATGATAAATTTGATTGTTTGATGTTTGTGAGCAGTAATCATGATAAATTCCCCCTCATTTTAACACTTTTCGCTCATTACAATCCATCACATATCCCAGAACCCTTGTTCACCCCCTGCTCATTAACAAGTATTAAACGATTTGTATGGATTTGATTGCATGATTCTGATATGTTATTGAGCCAAACTTTGTTTCATATTTAAAAGAGTTCTCGTGTATGGTTATTGAAGAAACTATTTTCTAATCAATAATGCATACATGAATGAGATTGTTTAGCAAAGGTATCCATGGCTGGGGTAACAGAGGAAGCGGAAATTTGAACAGGGGCCCTAGAAGGCCAAGGTTCTCTATACATTTTGACATAGACTCGCAAGAGTTTGGTCAACTATTTGAAGTTGGATTTTTTAACTGGATTGGGCAAGGAGTAGTCCAACCTAGGCCAAAAAGGTCTCCCTTCCAAGGTCCACATGTCTCTGGTATCCTAGTTCCCCCTCATGTCTCACTGCAACTTGAAGTCTCTGAAAACGACAGATGGAAAGAGATTGTCCACCCAACAGTCTCCCAATATCATCATTGGCCTAACTTATACCTACCTGATCCTTCACCTATTAATACAATTGTCCAATATGCCCGTGTCCACTCACCAGTACAGTCTTCCCATGCAAGTAAAATGTTAAAATCCAAGGCCCACCATGATCTTGGCAAAGGAAAAGCCAATGTTTCTCCCTCCTCACCCTCAAATGACTCTGCCAAATCCATGTCCTTCCGCATGCATTTGAGGGATCATTTCTCTCATGTGATCAATGAGATTAGGCCTAAAGGCTCCACAGAGCCTAAGGAAAATTCAAAGAAATCAAAGGTTGACAACGTCAACAAGGGAAATATTGCCTCCCATAGTGGAAAATGTGGGTTTTAAGTGTTTTTGTTTATTGATTTTTAAGAACAGTTGACTTCTGAAATTTTGGACAACACGTTATTTTTGGATATATGGATAATATATTTTTGGAAATAATTTCAATTATAATTTATATAAATTGTCAAATTATGAGTGATGATGCGAGTCACAAGAAGGGATGTTTTGATTAATTAACTAATTGTGTTACGTTGTTAAAAAACTAAAGTGAGACACAAGAGGTCCCACCTACTAGTTATTATTTATTTTAAATCCTTATTATGATTTTATTACTTTTCCCCCTTAAATAAAAAACTGGTTGAGTTTTAGTTATCTTAACTAAGGAAGTGGTTCAACTACTTCAACTAATTCTAATTGCTTAAAGGCAAAAGGAAAAGGAAGAACAAGAGGAGAATAGAAGAAGCATACTTAGGTCTGATCTTTAAGTTTTGTTGAGATAATTAAGTTTTCATCCATTCTTTAATTCATTGAAAGCCTAATTTTCTTTTATGATAGCAAGGTCCTATTGTAGACATCATGATTTGGGGATGAATTACATCATTCAGACACTTGTTTTTCAAAGGTGTTGATCTATCTTTGATAGTCTACGTAGACATGTTTGTTTGTGATTTAAATTTCGTGACTGACAATGGATATTGTGTAGAGTCGAGTGGGAAGCAATCTGTGGCAAGTTGATCCAACTTTTAAAGTTTAGTTTTTTACTTTTTGTCAGAAGTCCTTTTGTATGGCTTTCATCAAGGACATCTAAGTTTGACTTTCGTCCAAACTTCCTCGGGGAATTTTGTAAAGAGAATGATGCTTTTGATAAATCAGAATGGAATAAACGATTGCTTTATGTCTCATCTATTTTGATTATTGACTTGGTGTTTTTACTTCTGTCTCTATATTTATTTCAACATCTGTTATATTCAGAAAATCACATAAATAATAATTTTTCCAGCAAACTATCATTTATAAAAAGATCAGTCTCAACACTTGTAATCAATACTTGTGAATTAGGAAATGCATTTTGATGTCTATAAACATAGGGTGATATTACTATCTATCTTTCTTTAGCCAGGTGAAAATGCTTGAGTAAGATCATTTCATATATTTTCTTCAACACTTTCTTAGAAAGATATTCCTCTAAATTTCTCTTTTGGACAGACAGATTTAGTACAAATAGAAGTAGAGGGATTGAGAAATATTTTCTTGGATATTATTGTAATAGAGCTCTACTCTACTGGAGGTTTACCCCTCGAAGAGGCAAGTGAACATTGCTATTAGTAACCAAAGTGTTATTTCTGGTGTTATTATGGTATTATTCTGGTATTGTTCTGATTATATCAGTGTTTCTCTGCCATTTTTAGCTAAAATATTTATGTTCTACATACTATTTTATATATGGAATACTACAGGTGGTATAAGAGCACCTTCCTTAGCAGAAAATTGTGGGTTAAATTTTTTTGTCACAGTAGAGATGTGTTGTGATGTCTTAAAGATATAGAGATATGTCATTACATGCATAAACCCATGGTTGGGGAGTCATACATGCAGGAAATATAAGTGGTACCTAAGCGCACATATGTTGGCCACCCTTGTAACCCCTGTTGGTACCCCTTCGAGTGGTAGCGCATCAAACAACACATGTATATAGATTGGTCTAGATCTCCTGAATCCCTCCACAGATAAACTGTGTTGACGATTGAAAACATCAACGTAATTTCGCTCGCAAAGTGTTGCTAAGCCTATTATTATATAAGACTAAATAATTTTAGTAGGTGGGATCCCCTTGAAATTTTGAAGATCAGATCTATTCATTTCTATTGTTACGATGATGTGCTATAGAGGTTTACATGGTTAATAAGAATATCATTGTTATTGATATGAGTTGAGATTTCGTGATGATATCTCTTTATGTCACTACAACATGCTATTCATTAATGGTGATTGTTCCTATTGCACCTTCATAACAAACATATTAGTAAAGTTACATTAAGGCCAGTTTTAAATAATGCAAGGTATTACAACAAGCGCAAGGGAACCTAGTTTTGCAACACTACACGCATAAGTATTTTTTGGTTATTGTTAACTTTACTTACAAGGAAATGGCTATAAAAATTGTTTAATTACATTTTTTTATTATATGCATATGCTGTAAATTTTGGTGGCGCACTTTGGCAAGGTGATGATGCAATGGTTATGCATTGATTATGGAATCAATAGTTGATGTACATATGTTATAACGTGGGTGGTGCGTTCAACAAAGTGAATGCAAATGGTTGAATTATTATGTGGAGTAGGATTATGCTATGGTTTAAATGTGTTTATACTATCGATGCCTTGGTTGATTAATGGTGTTAATGGAAGGCTCATTGACATGTACTTTGGAGTAAATGAGATATGGGTGGAGGTGACATGCATTTACTACATGTCACCTTTACCATTCTCATTGGCCACCACCCTAGTTGGACTGTTGTTTGATCTTGTTGTTGTGTTCATGCTTTGGATTATTAGTAGGGTGAAACCACTCAACCAACTCTCGTCTTAAGGATTTCGATTAACAAATATGTATCTTTTGTCCATTATTGACTTCGCTCTAGTTATGAAATGATTTTGGCTCAGTTGTGTGGGTTTTTGTTTTTCCTAAGTGTTGCAACTATGTGGAATTTTGGATTCAAATGGAAAATAGATGGTTTGGCTAGTATTAGTTTAAGTTCTTTGGATTGTTAGTCTTCCTGGGTGATAGTTCTTTATTACCACTGTGTGTTGGTTGAAGGGTTTTGTTTAAAATCATGTCTGGATGATTGGCTTCATGGTTATTGGGTTTGATTAAGAGCCTTATTTCATTATTCGGCCTTGTCAAGGGGCCATCTCCCATCCATAAGCATCACATCCCCTTGCATGTACACCTTTGACCTCGAAGTCTCACTGAAGTTAGTTCCATTCCTCCTATGAAGGTTACTGTGAAAACCCTTAACCCTCCAGGTTGGGGTTGCATAGGGTAATTGTCGAGCCTATTAAGTGGATTACAGTCATTGTGGTATATTACCTTGAATACAGGCTCACCCGTGGGTCGTATAGCCATCATGTTGGTTTAGTTTCTCGTCACTACCTTTGTGATAACGGTGTGAGCCCCACATTGCCAATTTCACTTCTAAGGGTTACAATCGCCAGCATGTTGTCAAAGAATCAATTTGTTTTTGTTATGAAGGGGCCTTTGTCATTTTTTTTTGTTTCATGGGTACACACCCGTATCACGCTTGTTTAGTATATTGCTTCCCTCACCACAGTGCCAAATTGTTGGTTATTATATAGCCATTAGAGTGGTGCTTATGATGTTTGGATAATATTTGGCATTAGTCATAGGGGTTTGGTGTTGTCCACATATGTCGTGTCCTGTAGATGAGGTTTTGAGAATTAGAATATTGGATTGGATATGCTTACAACATCTTTTGGTAGAATGCACTTGAATGTGTGTGGCCTGGTCACTCACAGGGGACTTAATAAATGACCCATAATGAAGTCTTTTGAATTATATTGTGGTTATCTATTGTTGTGTGGTTGTGGTGGAATCCTCTCAGTTGTGCACCATGTATAATATGGATGGATTGTTTTGTATTCCCAGTGATACTCCTGATTTCTAAGTGTGTTCATCTTTTTGCAAATTGATCATTGTTGGTATTAGTTGTGTGGGGTGTTTGGCTCAGTTTCAAGTTGCACTGAGATATTTGTTTCACAATGGCATGGTTACATTTCCCTGGAAATTTACTCTTGCATAGCATGTGTCTAAATAGTGGTTGTTTGGTTGCATAGTCAATTATCACTTCAGTCGTGGCATGTGAGGTTCTGATTATATTAGTTATTTTTACTACATATATATGTGGGAGTGAATATCACTACAGACCTTGATTGGCTCTATTGCAGAAATAGTGACTTCATTATTATTTTGGAAATATGAATTTTAAATATAGATTGGAGAAATGTATGGGAGTAGTGGATGTTAATGATTACAGAATGGGAACGAGTGTTGTTGTTGACTATTATAACATGTTGAATGTGCGAACAAAGGGGACATAACCTCTTACAAATTTGGTGAAATAATTACCTTTAATGATGGAACTATGTTGGATATTTTATTATTGGACAATGAACTAGTTAAATACACAAAAATTATTATTCAGTCATGTGATTGACGTTGATTGATGCATATTTTTCTCACGAAAAAATATGTTATGGATTGCTTGATTAATCTTATGAATAGTAAATGTTTTCTCCCCTTTCATTACCTCATTTTCTGCTAATTACAAACCCCTCACATATCCCATATTCATTTTATTCACCCCCTATTCTAATATTCATCACAGCTAAGAGAATTTATCTGTTAAGATTGGGAAAAATTGGCAGATTTATGTGTGGTTCGCAGTGAAGTTTATTGGTTTTCTTATGGTTGATTGTTGTTATCATTGAGCAATGAACATTTCTATACCCTTTCACTATATCATATTTTTCGTGAATTACAAACCCCTGATGTATCCCTGAACATTGTTTTACCCCTTGCTCATTGATTAACATTAGAAAAATTTGTATGGATTGGATTGCATGAGCCTGATACATTCTGAGCCAATTCTATTTTGTATTTTTAAGGAGTTGTAATGCATGGTTATTTAAAAGACTATTTGCTAATTGTTAACATATGCAGGATGGGTTTTTTCAATCAGGGAAGCCATGACCGAGGAAACAAAGATAGAGTTAAGTGGAACCAAGGCCCAAGGAGGCCTAGGTTCTCAATACATTTTGATGTTGATTATGAAGAGCTCGGCCAATTCCTCCATGCTAGATTCTTTAATTGGATTGGACAGAGAATAGTCCAATCTTGGCCTGAAAGGCCTCCCTTCCAAGCCCCTCAAGCGCCTAGTATACCAATGCCTCCTCATGTCTCTTTACATCTTGAAGTTCCAGAAAATGATGTGTGGCAGGAGATTATCCACCCAACAATATCCCAGCACCGTGTCTTGCCAAACTTATCTTTTCCTGCTCCTCCACCCTTAAATCCCATTGTCCAATATGTGCTTAACCATTCGCTAGTGCAATCTTCCCACACCAACAAGAGATTGAATACTAAATCCCACCATGAACTAGATAAAGGAAAATCTATTGCTACCCCTTCCTCACCCTTTGATGACTCTGAGGTGCAAGAGCATGTTGTGCTAAGCAACAAGGAGATCTTGGAAGCCAAAATCTACACACTCATATCTACGATGCAGGTTCAATTCTGGACCCCTCTTCCTTTCTGCATTTAACAGGAGGGGGGGGGGGGCGGTCCAATATGGTGGTTTTAGATTGTGGGCCCCTCACTATCATGGCACCTCCTCATGATGTTGGACCCCCCCCACCTAAAACCTCTTACCACCTACCCCCCCTCCAACATACCACTTACCTCCTCCGCTTACTACTCCCTCCTCCTGCTGACATCTATTTCCCACTTCGTTTCTCACCTCCGCCCATCACTTCCTTGGCTCCCACTCCCCATCTTGTTATGCTACACCTATCCTCCACTCACTGTTGGGACATAGCCCCTTATCACTCCCACCTATTATCTCTTTCCAAGTGTCCTACCACTCACGTCCTCCCTGGCAGATGGTCCCATCCTGTCTGCTGCTGCAACCTCACATCTTCCCCAACATCATCACCCCATGCCACTCCACCTATAACCTATCACAGCATAGTGCGTACACCTTCCGCCACCCACACATTCCATGTCACCATCCACCTATCTCGCCTGACTACATGGGCGCCCCTCTGATGACTCAAGGTGAAAGATCACGTTATGTTAAGTAGTAAGCAGATCCGGGCGGTCAAAATCTGCATGCTCATATCTACGACGCAGGTTCAATTCCAGAACCCCCCCCCCCCCACCTTTTTTCCTTTAATGGGAGGGGTGGGTCCAATATGGTGGTTTTAGATTGCAGGCCCCTCACTATCGTGGCACCTCCTCGTGATTTTGGACCCCTCCCCACCTAAAACCTCTTACCACCTATGCCCCCTATGACATACCACTTACCTCCCCCACTTACTGCTCCCTCCTCCTGCTGACATCTATTTCCCATTCCGTCTCTCACCTCTACCCATCACATCCCCATCTCGTTATGCTACACCTGTCCTCCATGCACCGTTGGGCCATGCCCCCTTATCACTCCTACCTATCATCTCTTTCCAAGTGTCCTACTGCTCACATCCTCCTTGGCAGATGGTCCCATCTCATTTGTTGTTGTAGCCTCACATCTGCCCTCACATCATCGCCCCATGCGACTCAACTTCTAACCTATCACAACGTAGTGTGCACACCTTCCGCCACCCACACTTTCCATGTCACCCTCCACCTGTCTCACCTGACCACATGGGTGGCCCTCATCTCACCTTCACAACGTTGGTGACATTTTCCCCGCCAAGAGTCTCGACCACATCCGTCGACTGGGTCCCCTTGTAGTAGACCAATGAAGCAGCAAAAAACAAGGGAAGGCCGCCACATTGTTCGGGAGAAGAGTTGACTTGGGCCTCTCTGATCCCGAGGTAGAAGTTAATGCAAATAAGGAAGGTGGGTAAGACGCCATCTCCTTCCATAAATAAAAGGTTAGAAAGGGACAAAGCACAGAGGTTAGTTGATAGTCTAGACTGACAGAGATCGCATCCAACAAAAGACTGCATGGATAGTCTGAACAACATATGCATGCACAACCTGAAAGAGAAAATCATCAAGGCAAAGCCTTAAACTCATGACATGCTCGTGCCTCCAATTGTGGATCCATTTCTAGGTATATGTAGGAATTTTTTCCATTTTGTTAGTATCGATGGGAGAGCTAAGCTCCCAATTGTAAAGTTTTAGTGAGGCCTTTGGTTCTCTGGTTATAGACTGATATTTGAGACTTCTTATTTAATGGCAGCCAACCTCTTCCTTACTCTTTCTTTTGACTCTTAAATCTTGGGCATGGATGATCCAGTCGGGTGTTGTAATGACTATATAATGTAGGTTTGATTATATCAGTTTTTGTAGAATTTTAAGTTTCTTGAAGTTTTCATATCTGATAGGATCTCATGTCCGAGAATTTCCTCCAAAGGCTACTGGAATACTTGATGTCTAGAGCATACTTTCAATCCTCTCTCATTTTTCCTCCACCTACTCACCACTATGCAATATTACTAGCCTAAGTTAGATCAAGACCTCAGCTAGCTCTGTATTTCCAACCCAGTTTTCTAAGTTAAAACGATATTGTTTTGAGTTTACTCCCATTTGGTCACCCTTTATAAACAGCCTGTGACATATAAAATAATGGGGATCGGGCTTACTCCTTATGCAATCCAGGAGTGACTCCTGGTGCTAACATTTCTGGCATCATTGCCAGCGATGAAGTTGAATATTTTCCATGGGATTGAACGACAAAGCTTACTAGTTCTGAAGGTGCATCAAAGCCTAGTACATCAATATTGCAACTATGCACCTGTCGACTCTCCTATGGCGACTCCACTATTTTAGTTGTGGCTTCCAGAGGCAGACACGCAAGGTATAATCCACAACTATCACTTGCAACACCTGAAGCAGGATCAAAGAATATTATCAAAAAGGGAAAGGCCCTCGAAGAAGGTACTTCCATTACTAAACCAGGTATCTCTAATGATCTTCAATATCATCCTGTAAGAACTCCAATTTCTTCTTCTCATTATACTATTATACCTTCTTTTAGAGTTTCCAAAAAATTAAATTTTGGGAGTGTTCCTACTGAGTTTTCCTCTCCTAGTCTGGGACTCGAGGGAGAAATCCTTGTCACTCCAATCTCCCATGAAATTGTACCATGGTTTAGACCCAATGCCTCAAAAGATTTTCCTACCCTGGGTTTCACCACTCCTCCTCCTATTATTGTCACCCCTACCATAGAAAGAGAGACCCCACTTCCCCCAAGCCCTGCAACTCTCTCTTCAAACCCTTTGTTGTTTCCCTTTCCCTTTGGAATCTTAGTTCCAGCCTCCCCTATCCTAAAACCTTCACCTTTGAGTTCTCCTCAATCTCACATCCCTATGGCAGGTGCTAATCCTCCCAAGACAATCTAAATATTGAAAATGAATATGTATGGATTAGAGTCTTTGTCTAGAGCCTTGATGGTGAGGTTAGGAAATGGTTTAGAGGATTGACCCCTGGATCTATTGCTAGAATTGAGGCTCTAGATGATGCCTTCTTGAGCCATTGGGGGGATAAAAAATATTTTATTTATTATATCACAGAATTTGGATCCCTATAGAGAAAAGAGGGGGAATCTACCACTGACTTCTCCAAAATATTCAACAAAATGTACAATAAGATCCCTACTGAGATAAATCCCATGGAAGCCTCTGCCAAAATCACTTATGCTAGTTCTTTTGACCCTGATTTATACTTCCTTCTCAAATAAATAAGAGCTACTTCCTTGGCTAACATGCAAGATGCGGGCCTGGAAGTAGAATCCAATGTGTTGGCAGTTGATAGGCTCAAAAGCAATTCTAACAGAGAAAAGGGAAGAAGAGGAGTCGAGACCTCAACCTCTAGTTCTTCTGTAGCTCACCCTCAACTAGATGAATTGACTAAAATGGTAAAGTCCCTTTCTGTAGAGATGGAGAAAATGAATGTGGAGGGTAGGAAGACATACATAAATCCTCAAAACATTAACAACAAAGGCAACATCAGAAGGCTGAAAAACAATGCTCCTCAAATCATGCCAAGGGAACTAAGGGACAGGGATAGAAATGATTAGAAAATTTAGACTCCTCTCCAAAATAACCTTGTTGTTGATGAGGAGAGGAAAGAAGAAGAGTTGGACCCTGAGATTCACTGTATTGGAAACACCTCCCCATTTCCTCATTTAACTCAATCTTCATATGAAGAATTCCTCATGAATAGTCAATTAAATGAGTTGAGTAAGGGGGAAGGGGCTAGTAGTAATCCTAATTAATACAATCTTTGGTCTAAGAAGAAAGAAAGGAAGTCGTACATCCCTGATCAACCTCTCATAGAAGAGAAACTTGTTAAGCAGTCAACAAATATCCCCAAGGAAAAGAAAACTAGAATCCCTCGCCAATAGCCAAAGACCCTATCCTAGAGGTGACATAAATTCTGAAGCCTCCTTCCTCCTTTAACTTTGAGCATGAAATTTAAAAAATCATAATTATTGTGCCCATTTTAGAGCTAGTCAAACATGAATATTTCAAAAGTTCCCTCTCTAAGCTAGTACATCTCTAACCATCCTGCCATTCCACAGACTTAGTAAATCTCCAAGACGAAAATATTGCAGTCATCTTAGGTCCTATGGTAGAATATAGAGATGACTCTTCCCCTCCCTTATACACATCATTGAACATACATGATAAGGTGTTGCATAATTGTCTAATGGATTCAAGGGCTTCCCAAAATCTCATGCCCAAAACTGTCATGGAAGAACTCGCACTGGAAGTCACAAAAGCTTATCATGATTTGTACTCTTTCGATTCAAGGAGGTTGCAATGTCTTGGGGTCATCAAAGATATAGTGGAAACCTTGTTCCAACTGCCCATGAAAAGTATGGTCATGGATATCATGGTAGTTGATGTACCTCCCAATTTTGTCATGCTATTGTCAATATTTTGGATTAAAAGGCTTGGGGGAACATTGTAGATGGACCTCACATATGCTACCATTCCATTCTTTGGAGGGGAGAACAAAAGACTATACATAGAAGCTCAGTTGGCCTACATCATCAGTGATGAGGCAGATCCCACCAATCATCATATTTTCTCTTTGGATACTGACTTGGTATCTAGCTTGTTACATCTCACTAATGCCCCTGAGTCTCCCCTTAAGATCAGAAATCAGTCCCTCACCCTCCTTGAAGATTCTCCTCCAACTACTGTTGTATGGAAAATGTGCTTTGATGGAGCTTCTTTGAGAGAAGGTGCTGGTGCTAGAGTAGTCCTTGTTTCCCCTGCTAAAGAAACTATATCCCTGTCGTACAAATTTGAATTTGAGGCTACCAACAATGTGGCAAAATATCAAGCCCTGGTTTTAGGCTTGAGAGTTGCAAAGGACACAGGGATCAAAAAGTTAGCAACGTTTGGCAATGCTGAGTTGATTATTTAGAAAGTCATAAATATTTACCAGGCCAAACACCCTCAGCTCAGGAGTTACCGAAATGAAGTATGGGACCTCATTGACAGTGTTTTCCTATCTTTAAATATATCATTCATTCCAAGAGGAGAAAACACTGTGGCTAATTCTCTGGCTATTTCAGCTAGCAATTTCAGAGTCCCTCTGCCACCCAAGCTTAAGTATGAGATAGAAGTAAAATATAGGCCTTCTATACCTGACAATGTCAAACATTGGAAAGTGTTTGAGGATGATCTTGAGATCAAGAGGTTCCTAGAGACTATAGAGGAGTTTTCAACATTGCATATTGATCAAGACCCTGCTTCTGAAGTCGATCCTTATGCTAATGATTTTCTAAATAATATTGTTGATCATCATATTGTTCATTTACCTAGTAATCACATTCCCAAAGGAATAGTTCCTTTGGAAAGTATTTTTGATAGAAATGATGTGGTAGTAAAGGGGAAAATCTCAAATGATGAGTTTAATGTGGCAGTAAAGGGAAATATCTCAAATGATGATGTTGATGTGGCTGAGTGCAATATTGGCACAGAGGAGAAGCCAAAGTTTGTCAAGTTGTCTAATAGCTTGTTAAAGGAGAAAAGGGTCGAGTATACTGAGCTATTAAAAGATTTTTATGATTTGTTTTCCTGGAGTTATGAAGACCTTAGAACATATGACATCAATGTTATAGAGCACAAGATCCCATTGAAGGAAGAATATAAGCCATTTAGGCATAAGTTAAGACAGATTAATCCTATGTTATTTCCTGTCATGGAGAGACAAGTAAAGAATCTATTGGATGCCCAAATCATTGTCCCCTTGAGAT
The DNA here is from genome assembly GCA_000966675.3 of Picea glauca. Taxonomy (NCBI): domain Eukaryota; kingdom Viridiplantae; phylum Streptophyta; class Pinopsida; order Pinales; family Pinaceae; genus Picea; species Picea glauca. Next base: position 1,247,645 of record JZKD02S0211422.1, read on the forward strand.
ATTCTAAATGGGTCACCAATCTGGTCCTAGTGAGGAAGAAAAGTGGAGAAATCAAACTCTGTTTTGATTTCATAAATCTGAATAGGAGCTCAAAGAAGGACAATTACCCCTTTCCAAAGATGGAACATATATTACAAAGGGCAACTGGTGCATCAATGATATCCATGATTAATGGATTTTTGTGCTACAATCAAATATCAGTCTTGCCTGAGGACAGATAAAAAACAACATTCATCAGTCCTTGGGGCACATTCATGTATGCCAAAATGCCTTTTGGATTGATGAATGCAAGGGAAACATTTCAGTGAGCCATGTACATCGCCTTCATTGGGGAGAAATATATTTTTTTTTCATCTATCTGGATGACATAAAAGTCTTTTCCAGATCTGATAAAGAACATTGCTGTCATCTGAGGAAAGTTTTCTTGAAATGCAGAAAGTTTGGTCTTTCCATGAACCCCCAAAAAACAATATTTTCTATGAAGGAGGGAAAGTTGCTTGGCCACATAGTATCAGCTGAGGGAGTCAATATCGATCCCAGTAGGGTGGAAGAAATCCAAACATTATCACTCTCAAGGTCCAAGAAAGAGGTCCAGTCTTTCGTGGGCAAGATTAACTTTCTAAGGAGATTTGTTTCAAATTTTGTTGAATTGGTGAAGCATATCACAACCATGCTCAAGAAGGGGAATGAAATAAATTGGACTACTGAACCTAGGGAATCCTTTAGCCAGATTAAAAAATCATTGACTGAGGCCCCTGTGTTGATCAATCCTGACTATTCTAAGGATTTTCAATTTTTTTCTTTTTCTTCTTTTGATGCAGTAGCAATTGTTTTGTTGCAGAAAAATGTTGAGGGATTGGAACAACCTATCTCATTTTTTAGTAGGTCATTGAAGGATGTAGATATCAGATATGAAATCATGGAGAAGCAAGTTTATGCCTTGGTGAAAGCTCTCAAATATTTCAGAGTCTATATATTGCACTCAAAGGTCATTGTGTATGTTCCTTCAACTTTTGTGAAGGACATTCTTATTCAACCTGACATAGACAGGAGGAGGAGAAAATGGATTGAAAAAATCCTTGATTTTGATCTGGAAATAAAACCTACCAAGCTTATTAAAGGTCATGGTTTAGCCAATTTGTTTCTTGAATATAACTGTAAGGATCTGGGGGTTAAATTCATCAACATTTCCTCAGAAAATCAACAGGCTAAATTGTCTGATGACAATCCTCAACGCAGCCCTCCATTGGCAGAATGCACTTGGTATAAAGATATTATGTTTTTTTTGCAAAAGTTGAGGCCCCTTGATGGTGTGGGAAACAACAAGGCAAGAGATTTAAATCTCAAAGCAGTTAGGTATTGCATTATTGACTAGGTATTGTATTGGAAATACCCTCTAGGAGTGCTTCTAAGATGTCTAGACCCACAAGAGGCCCAAAGAATTATGTTTTATTTTCATAGAAGCCTATGTGGGGGACACCATTTATGGAAGACCACATCCTACAAAATTATCAGGGCTGGGTACTACTAGCCCACTCTATTCACTGATGTCTGCAGAAAGATTAGAGCTTGTATCAAATGTAAGACATTCTCAAGAAAGAAACAACTCAAATCTATACCACTAAAACCTCTAGTAGCTTCAATACCCTTTCAACAATGGGGGTTGGACTTCATTGAGGAAATTAATCCTGCTTCAAGTGGTCAAAACAGGTGGATCTTAACTACAATAGATTATTTCACCAAATGGATAGAATCCATCCCTACCAGGAGTGCTTCACACAAAGTGATCATTGGTTTTCTGGAAGATATTATGGAAAGGTTTGGTTGTCCAGAAAGAATCATTACAGATAATGCAACATCTTTCAATTATGAGCCTTTGATCAACTTCTGTGAGTAGTTTAGAATTTCATTGATTTAATCCAATCCCTATTATCCCCAAGGCAATGGACTGGTAGAGTACTCTAGCAAAAGTTTGATCAAGCTAAATACTATTAGAGGATAATAAGAAGGAATGGGATTCAAAGCTCAAGTTCGCTATGTGGGTTGATCGAGTCACGAAAAAAAGATCCCTAGGCATATCCCCTTTCCAACTTGTTTATGGGACTGAAGTTGTCTTTCCTTCTCAGCTGGATTTACCCGTAGCAAAATTATTTTAGGATTATCAAGGAGAACCTGACAATATGATCAGAATAATTCATCAACTGGTGGAGGTCCAACAGACTAGAGATCAGGTGTTGGAAAAAGCTCATGATTGTCAATAAAGGATCAAGCGAGACTTAGACAAGAAGAATAGAAAAGAAGATTTACAGCTGGGAGATCTAGTGCTCAAATGGGATGCACCTAGGCAGGACAAAGGAAAGCACAACAAATTCGAAGCCTTGTGGATTGGGCCCTTCAAAGTTTGTAAGACAATTCCAAATAATACCTACAGGTTGCAGAATTTGGAGGGCGATGAAATTTTTGGTGGGCCTGTAAATGGGCATTTTCTGAAGAAGTTTTTTATTAGAGCCACATGTGGCTCTAATGTATCTGTAAATATTTTTTTTCTTTTATTTTTTCTTTTCAGTTCATAGGTGACTCCATAGCCCAACAATAAGGCACTGAAACTACTGAAGAGTTCTTGGCATCTCACAGGGAGCAAGACATCCCCCATGGATCCTACTCTTATCACATAAATTAGTTAGGGTGATGTTTTCCTAAGAAGTGACCCCCTTTTGGTGAAAAAATGGCAAGAAGTGGGTCAAAAAACCACTTATCCTAAGTTAGAGGCACAAGAACACATTGTGCTAAGAAGCAAGCAGATCTGGGTGGCCAAAATCTACATGCTCAGATCTATGATGTAGGTTCAATTCCAGACTCCCACTGCCTTTCTTCCTTTAACAGGAGGGGGGGGAGGGTCCGATATGGTGGTTTGAGATTGCAGGCCCCTCACTATCATGGTGCCTCCTCGTGATGTTTGACCCCCCCCACCTAAAACCTCTTACCACCTACCCTCCCCTCCAATATACCACTTACCTCCTTTGCTTACCACTCCCTCCTCCTATTGACATCTGTCTTCCACTCCGTCTCTCACCTCCGCCCATCACATCCTCTGCTCCAAATCCCCATCTTGTTACGCTAGACCTATCCTCCACTCACTGCTGGGCCATAGACCCTTATCACTCCCACCTATCATCTTTTTCCAAGTTTCCTACCACTCACATCCTCCTTGGTAGATGGTCCCATCCCGACTATTGCCACAACCTCACATCTACCCCCACATCATCACCCAATGACACTCCACCTCTGACCTGTCACAGCACAATGCACACACCTTCCGTCGCTCACACTTTCCGTGTCAACATCCACCTGTCTCACTTGACCACATGGGCACCCCTTGTCTCACCTTCACGACATCGGTGCCATCATCCCCGCTAAGAGTCTCATCCATGTCCTTCGACTAGGTCCTGTTGACGGGTGAAATTGACCGTCCATCAACTGAAAGAGTGGAACTGGTCCGGGGTTGTCTAAATAACCCAAGTTGTTTGGAATGAACCACCCTGATGGGTTTAACGGCTCTGTTGGACACTCTAAGATCCTAGGAAAACCAAAGAGAAAACTAATCTAAACTAACTAAAACTAATACACTAATCTAATTAAAACAAACTACTAAATTAAACTAAAAACTAAATATAAACTACTCTAACTATTATATACGATCTACTAATTACTATTACACTAACTCTAACAATTAGTCATATAACTACTTGTTAAATTACAACTTATTCACAAATATACAATATAGACAACTAGCAGATTTAATTAAAACCCGCAAAACTCATGTGCTTTCTGCCCTAAGACAGCAAGATGTGTTTTTTTGATTTTATATTTTATGAAAAACATATAAAAGTTACTGAAATTAAATGAACTAATATATTTACTGAAATTAAACGATCTAATATAAATCTAACTATACTTATATCTAAACTAAACTACTAATAAGAACAGTAAACAAAGAAGTGACTAACTAACCTGGAAACGCTCCTGATTTGTCCTGTGTATGATGACTTTGAAGCTGGTCGGAGGAAGTAAACTCGCACTGGTTAGTCCAAAAGTTTCTTGTAAATGATAGGTTGCGCTGCTCTTTGAGTTGTTTATAGGACAAACAAGACATAAAAAAAAAATCATAACAATTATATGATTATAAATCTTTGCAATAAGGGAAACCTGTTATGAAAAAACTTATATTTGATAATTCAACTTATGAAGAAGATAAACTTGTCATTCACAAACTGAATTAAACAATTGCTATGTTCTTTAAATACTAGGAAGAAGCCAGATATGGATTACAATGATTAAATTGTATCATTTGCACATGATTAAGATAGCTAAAGTAGTCATTAACCAGATACAAATTGATATACACAACATGAAACAAAATATTGATATAATGAGAAGCTACAGCTGTGACAAAACACCAAATTTTTCTTCAGTCTGTATTAAAACTCCATATCCTTGTTCTCCCATGAATGAGGATGAACATTATTACAAAAATCATAATTATATATAAGTCTCTCCACAGGGTAAAACCTCCCTGTGGATAATATCAAACTGTTTTACATAATCTGGGAGATATCCCAAAATCAACTAAACTAGGAAACTAAAAATGCAAGTGAAATCTTTGAAATATCCCCTAACTACTTATCAAATCCACTGTAATTTTGAATTGATCTGCAATAGACCAAAAATATCAAGTTAGAAAGATATTTCAGTAACAAAACAATAAAAATCTAATCTTACAGACTTAGCTATAGAATCATCTGATTCTGTAGCTAGTCTAAAATAGCATATAGGACCAGATAGAAATCAAATGAAATCTTTTTAAAATAATCCAATCCAATTTTCTTTTAATAAACAATAAAAACGAATCACTAATGACTCACATGATTTTATCATTTAAATTAAACAAAATCAACAGTGATTCAATCGAAACAGGGGTAGGAGTACTCTGTTTGACTGTTACCAAAAAATCGGGTCAACAGTAACAAGACCGTTTCAATTCAAACGAAATCAACAATGAATGATATCGTATGTGATACGATCTGATCCAACACAACTATAACGATATACAAGAATTAATATCATTCAATCGAATGCATAGACGGAAAAACCGTTACGATTATGTGTAACGAAATCAGACTTCAACAACATCGACCCAATCAAATTTGTGACTGACCCTTGCACAGGCAACAGACAATATCATGATCACAATCTTAATAAAATCAAGAGAAGTTATAATTATCAGCTGGGAAAATAATCAAATCACGACCGAGTTTAATTATAGAAACGAATCATGCATCTAGATATTGTTATTTTCGTTCCTCAAATCAAATTTATAGAGCATTTTCATTACAATACGAATCAAACTGATAACACAGTCGACTAAAACAATGCAAATCAATCGGCTGGGTATAATTGTTACGAATCATATCTATTCATGATTTGGATGCATATAAAATAGAATCATATTAATCATAATCCAAACTATATCTGAGCTGATCGAAAGTCATATGTAAATAAAACTGAAACAGTTGACCATTATTGCTAGCCATATCATATGCAATATAACCAATTCGAATCGAAACATGGATTGTGTTCAAAATTGAAATATCATAAACAACTTGTGTTTACAAAAGATAGAAACAATTTCAATTAGCAACAGAGTATCCAATTTAAGCCAAATTAAAACAATCAAATCCATACCATGATCAATCAAATCGAAGGAGATCTAATCAAAGATAAACTGGGAAACGAAATTGATTAATCAAAACATAACTATGTACACAATGCATATAGTATGACAGAGCAAATTAGAGCTATGATTTTGTTATATAAACATGTGATAGACATACCAGTGAAGCTGCTCGAGCTATGCCAATTTTGAATTCACGACCGATGTGGCTGACTCCACATTCTTAAATAAAATAGAACCAGTCGTTCTCTGTTTCTTGTCAGAGGCTTGCAACTCAGTCTTTTGACTGGTAATCCGTGCAACTTGGTCCTCCAGAGAATGAATTCTGGATTGAATCATTGGCACATCAAGATAATACCTTTCTAACCATGAGCCGCACTGATCACACGGTGGTGTTGTAGACTTAGGTAAAGCAGGAGAGGGTTTGGATGAAGGACCAGGGACTTTACATGGCAGCTTGATGCCAGGGTAATCATGGTTGTTTTGCAAGCAAGGTGGTAGATTTGACATGAAATCAAACAAGGGTTCGGCACACAGACCTTCCGAATAGGGATACTCACTTCCCAAAAAACGTTCAATCTCTGAATCAGAGTCCTTGCTCAACACGATAGGTTCAGGATTGACAGGGAGCTTAGGCTTGTTCCTTTCCATACGAGAGATTAAACGGGAATTATTTTTGCCTTTGGAATTCACACCAGGTTTGGCTTTAGGTTTCTTACCAATAGGCTTAACAGTCTCGGCATCCTTAGTCACAGAGTGGGGTAGGTCGATAGGTGAGTTGTGTAAGGGTTTAGGTAATAGGATGTTGTAGGGTACTAGGGGTACAGTCTTACCCTCGCTCACCATAGGTTTGTCAACCTGTGGGGGATTTGAATCCTCAAAACCATTGCGCACAAGAAAAACATTCCAACAGTCTCGGTTTAACCCCAAATGATAAACAACAATAATCTTAACCAGCCCGTACTGAAAAAGGCTGTTGTCAGCCTGGTTCCTTTTATATCTCTTAGACATTTTAAACAGGCTTCTATGCAAGTAATAAGGCATATTAATCTCATATCCCATGAAAACCATAATAAAACGAAGGTGGTGTAAGAAAACAAAACCATACCGACCCTCGCAGGTGATAAATTGTTTGATTGTCATAAGCAAATTGTGCCAACGTTGCTTGAGCATATTCGCGGGCAAACCTTTGTCACAGGAGCTAACCTTATGTGACTGGAAGAGAAATGTCCACGGGACCTCTTCCACTTTTCAATTCTTGGACCATCGTTGTCCAGTGGCAGGCAGACCTGTAGCTAAACTGAGAAATTGCTCGTTAATTTCCAATTGAACATCCCCGACCTTGGCTCGACAACCATCAAAGGTTAATGAGAATTGTTGACCCACGCAAGGATTAAAACCATTAAACTTGTGTATGAACGGGAGCCATCCAAATTCCTCAAGGTCGTTGTGAGCACTGTCGAACATCAACAGAGCCTGGCTACCATTCGGTTCAGCCCTCACGACTGGAGCCATGGTGCGGCTGCATGGTAAGGGTTTGGGTTGAAAAAAACAACACACATGAGCAAAGTTTCTTGGGTTAATAGCTATGAACGATGAAAGGGGGAAACATTAATGTGCGCATGCGAGGGTGGTGGGATTATTCACCACCATGCAAAGCAGTAATGAAAAAGTACAGCCTCCACTCAATCAATCAAAACGTAGTTCAAACCATGTTAATCGGCCAACCCAAAAATCAAACGGTGGATAACATACCAATGCACCAATGTATTATTTCAAACCATAACTAATCAATGTGAAATGAAACCCATAGGTTAAATATGTGCCATCGTATAAATGTGTAATCAAACGTTTATAAAACATTGTGACAATCGATTTCATAACATTTGACAATCCAAGAGTTTATAATAATAAGGATCACATCATGTAGAAACAAAATAAACCATGACCTCTATGCAATCGGATGACTAGGCAAGTCCCAAATGATATAAATCTATATGCTCAATGCCTTACCAGTTTAAGTGTTATGCAACCAAAAATGTCCAAATAGGCAAAGTTTGAAAATTCATTTAACCACACAATAATAAACCAAAGGTGAGTGCCATTCAGGATATCAATGATAAGATCATGACAGTTCAAATAATGATGGAGGATTTTTCACGCTTAAAGTCGTGAAAACTAAATCGAGACCAATTTTCAAATGTTGCAAAAAATGAAAATATCGTCTATTTGCAATATGTGACGACGATTTAAAATTCAGAAGTCATAGGTGTAGGAAGCTTATAGGGAAATAATAAAAAATAAAATTGAATTGGCTGCCAACAGGTCCCCTCATAGCAGTCCAATGAAGTAGCATCAACCAAGGAAAGGCCACCATGTTGTTTAGGAGTAGAGTTGACTTATGCCTCTTCAATCCCAAGGTAGAAGTTAATGCAAATAAGGAAGGTGGGTGAGACATTGTCTCCTTCCATAAATAGAAGGTCAGAAAGGGACAAAGCACAGAGGTAGGATATTAGTATGGACTAAAATAGATCACATCCAATAGAAGACTGCATGGACAGTCTGACCAACGTCTATGTGCACAACTTGACAGATATAATCATCAATACAAAGCCTTAAATTCGTGACATGATCGTGCCTCCAACATCGGAGCTAGTTCTAAGTATATGTAGGCATTTTTGCCATTTTTTTAGTATCGATGGTAGAGCTAAGCTCCCAATTGTAAAGTTTTAGCGAGGCCTCTAGTTCTCTAGTTATAGACTGATATTTCAGACTTCGTGTTTAATGGAAGCCAACCTCTTCCTTACTCTTTCTTCTGACTCTCAAATCCCGGGCATGGGTGATCCAGTCGGGTGTTGTAATGACTATATAATGTAGGTTTGATTATATCAGTTTTTGCAACATTTTAAGTTTCTTGAAGTTTTCATATCTGAGAGGATCTCATATCTAAGACTTTTCCTCCAAAGGATGCTGGAAGACCAGATGTCTAGAGCAGACTTTCATTCTTCTCTCGCTTTTCCTCCACCTACTCACCACTATGCAAGCTTACTGGCCTAAGTTAGATCAAGACCTCACCTAGATATGTATTTCCAACCCATTTTTCTAAGTGAAACCGATATTGTTCCAAGTTTACTCCCATTCGGTCACCCTTTATAAACAACCTGTGACATATAAACTAATGGGTATCGAGCTTACTCCTGCTACAATGTTAAGAACCAAACATCAATATAGCATACAAAAACCTCTAGAAAAGTACTCAACGCCCTGAAAAAGAGATAATATCATATAATAAGCCTCTTCGAGGGGGAAACCTCCTTTTACCCCACTTAAATGTTCAAGTACAAGATGATTCAAAATGAAAATGTCTCCTTGGTATATAT